>JALPQI010015905.1:0-31688 GCA_025490895.1 Thaumatotibia leucotreta | reverse complement strand
TTTGAATTAACAGTGAAGGAAATAGAATAGAATTTCTTTTGTTCATGGAGACCATTTAATAGGTCTTTGGGCGGCAGGAGGATATGAAACACCCGGTTCACGACACCCTTAATTATATAAGCACAACCGTGAAGTTGTCCCTGGAATACAAACTACCGCTCGTAATTGATGCCCGTCTGGCCCGTCCCCGTCAATCCACATGACGCGGCCAATCTTGTAACTACAATTAGTTTTGAGCCTCGGTGCCGGACGGACTGGTTAGGTTAGGAGGGTGTTCATAAAGCTACCACTAACAGGGTGCTTTCAAGTTACACGAATATTTATTGAATAATTCTAAAATAAGTAAAACTAAGATTAACGGGTCTTAATCGCGTAAACTTACGTGCCCGAAACGTCAGGATATAATGAAACGTAATTTTACGCGATCCAGACCCGTTTGTCTTTAAAATATGAGTGATAATCGTGTCAAAGTCAAAATATTATTTATTCAATTAGGCCCAGCAACGAACGCTTTTGAATCGTTAAACTAAATAGCGAATGAGAGAAAAAAAAAGCTACTTCCGGTTCTAACCCTACGAGTACACCACTGCCTGAGAAGAATCCGGCAAGAATCTCAGCGGGACTTTTTTTTTCAAATAATAGTTTTGTAACATCTTACAGCTAACATGCACTAATTAAAAACGAAACATAAATTTGATTTAATATAAATACAGATATATTACATTAACTAGAGATAAAGTCTCTAATAATCAGAATAATTATATAAATGTAAAGTTAAATCAATATAAACTAAGATTAAATAAAAACTACATACAACTTAGTTACTCAAAGAGGCCACCCCGCATTCCCCGCAATACTCCCGGGTGCAAAGGTGCCCATAAGACTGCGTTTCCACCAGAGATGTGCGAGGATGTGTTTCCATACAAATGACACCTCGCTCGAATCATTAATAGGTGTCAATATGGAAACATTTCCTCGCACATCTCTGGTGGAAACGCAGCCTTACGCTAGCTGCGTTACCGCGTTGTATTGCAATGGATAACCTCTACACCAGGAAAGATCTGGAGCTGGGGTCCAGGCCTCTTTCTTGAAGACGGCGTCCCACTTCCCTCATAAACTTTTTGGCTTCTGCGCACCCATCCGGTAGTTTCTACCGTTTATTCAAGTAGTCGAAAAATCGTTTGACGTCACCGGGGACCAAAGAGCTGGTATAGCCATTCAATCACAGAATGAATCAAGCATTATGGAAACCTTCCGCCGATTTCGCTGACTTCAAGTAAGTAGTTGTATTATATCTTCTAGCACTTTTATAGACCTAGGAATTGTTTTTTTTTCGTATAATAATATACTCGTAGGTATAAAGAAAACAACTGTGACTAAGTTATAATTTGTGTAACATGTCACAAGCAAAATGCTTGTGACATGTTACACAAATATGTAGACGGCCTTACCGGGATTCAAACCTGAGACCACCAGCTTCATAGACAAGTTAATGCCAACTATGTTACGACTAACGAGCGTATAAAATGGAGGTTTTTTGTTTGTGTGCAAATTGATTTATGAATAGATTGGTATCTGAATAAGTCAGTCGACTGTCCGACCGTCCCGTCCGGCCGGTACTGTACGATTGTTATAATGATATCTTGTCCCGTTCGTGAGTTTACACGAAGACACAAAGTTTATTTACTTTAAAAGTGTTCTAAGAATCCTTGAATTTGGGCATGTCATACGTAGTTAGAAACCACTACGTTCTATCTAAGACGCAGTGCTCATAATGTAATAAATTATGAGTAAAAATCGGAAAATCTATAATCAAAATGCTACTTTCGTCGCCGTAAATACTCTAAGCAATCGTGGCTAACAAATAGATCGTAGACACGGTTTTCAGCCAAAATTTAAAAACAACAACAAATAATGAGGCTCCAAATATAACTTTTGGCAAGATAATTTTTAAATTGTCTTTATGGGAAACTGCAAAACGATTAATCGGTTTTCAAAATTTTTTGTTAGACACTTAATTGACAGTATTTATAATCAATGATGTTTATCATGCGCTCTATCTTGTTAGTTAGTTAGTTAGTTGTATTTTTGTGGACATCTTTTATTGGCTTTGTTTCAGGAACGTAAATTTTACAGTTTTGTATTTTTTTTATGTACTGCTGTTGATGTCCCAAATAAATAAAATGTGCTGTTTTTGATGGCCAAATTTCACAAGCATTTTGTGTCTATTTTCGCGCAACAAAAAAGGGAAAAGAAGCAATTTTGTCAGAAAAACGTACCGTCACGATTCCTTTGTGCCGCGGAATAGCTTCTGCTGGATAGTTATTGTTCTGCTCCAAAAACTGGACAATAGTGACGAATGAGAGACATTCGTAAATCGGTAACTACGAGTACTACCTAAACTACCCTCAAAATAGCAAAGGCAAGCGTAAACTCAACGAATTGTAACAGCGAAAGGCCACTCTAGAACCCTAATTAAAAACAAATTACAAAAAAGAAATTCCATTTATTCGCGCTTCACGTCTTCTTTTCTTATGCGTACTGCCAAAAAGTGGAACTCCCTGCCGGCGTCTATATTTCCGACATAATATAACCCGTCAACCTTCAAATCAAGGGTGAATAGGCACCTTCTGGGCGAACTTAATCCATCGTAGGCCGCGATTCTGCCCTCGGCTAGTCAGTGGTTACAAAAACAAGAATAAGTGTTTGATTTTTTTACGGAGCTTTCAACTACAAACGTAAAATCCTGCAAGCATTAACTGGGCGGATGGACTGCCCGATTATTCGACTTTGGGACGAGGCGCACGCTCCAGTGCTTGGCTTCCCTCGTCTTTATAAGTTGTAAGATTATAGCCAACCCGGAAAACCTTGATCCTTATGACAGCTGTCAGTTCCATACATTATTTGTCAACAATGTCGCGTCTTGACAAGTAATATATTGATCTGACAGCTGTCATAAGGATCAAGATTCCCCGGGCAGTCTATAGATTGTTTATTTACCTACAATTAAGTTACTAACACTAGTTGTAAGTTGCCAACAAGCTATGGATCTCGAGTCCGAAATAAATTATATTGAATTTAATTGACCGCACACGTCTAGCGCAGTGTAAAGCCGCGTTTTCACTTAGTGTTCTGAGCGAGCATTCATTCGTTCTTGGTCAGAGATGAAAACAGGATTTCATATAGCAAAATGTTGGTTCGTCGGCCCACGAACAAGTGAATGCACGCTCAGAACACTACGTGGAAACGCGGCTTTGTAGCTGCAATTATAGTGCAAAGCTACCGAGCGTTTTATTATAAAAGATGGTTCTATATACGCATACAGTTGGCGTTTCATAGCAAGAAACTAACAATAAATCTCAACAGTGAAGTAACTCTCACCTGCCACGCAGTTCTGACAGTAATTGCCCACTAACGCCACTCCTCACAATAACGGCCGTCCACTTGACGTATGTTTGAATTTGGAATGCATCGTGATTGGTGATAAATGCGACGTGCGCGCAGAATAACCGTTGGCGCGACGCCAACGCCATCTCTCGGTGCGGTGGTCAATTGCATCATTTTATTTGAACTGGGAAAATGTTTCCCGTGCTGTCAGCATTCGGCACGATGGGTTTTATTGTATGTTATCTTTGATGTTTTGAAATGATGTAATATATGATAATTTTAAATAAATAAATATCTCGGGACACCTTACAAAAATCGACTTAGTACCACGGTAAGCTCAATGAGGGTTTTCTCGAAAACGTATGCCACTAGTTGGCGCCACTTCGCCGTAAGGTCCCGTTAAGAAACACAATTATCTAGTTCTAAAAAAAAACTAACTAGAAGGTATTTTTATTTTTTTGTATATATTTATTAAATCATATAAAACATTTAAACACAAAACTATAGGCGTTCTGAGAATTTAGACAAGTTTCTGGACCTGACGCCTCCATGCTGTCGCCCTGGTGATCGTCATATAAGAAAACCCTCATTAAAGCACGTAAATTTCCAAGCGACGACATACAGATATATACATATAGATACTTAAATGCAGAGACAACTGCGACCAAGTAATTAACAAATATTTGTGATAATATTTGTGATAAACACACAAATAATGCAAACGTCACTACCAACAAGGCTACGGAGGCTCACAAACAAACTAACAACTTTGATAACAACAACAACTACAATTTTGATAGAAAGGAAAGTGCCATATTGTCTCATTTAACCAAAAGTTGTCTGGAAGAGATATTTCTGTAGCGATAAGACTGTTTATTGTAGAGTCTGTTTCAATTTATGTTATCTTTTGTTTCTGCAACTTTAAGTGTAATATGAAAAAAATGAAAATAATTATTGTCAGCCTCCTTAGCCTAGCTGGTAGTGACCCTGCCTACGAAGCTGGAAGTTCCAGGTTCGAATATTTCGTATTATTTGTGTATTTATATATCACAAATATTCATTCCTTTGTCGTGGCTGTCTCGCTTTAATTGAGTTTACCTTGGGACTGGATCGATTCATGCGAAAATGTCCCATGATGTGTATTTATTGTGTACAGCAAATATTTGGTCGAAATATTATTAAATCTAAATCAAAATATTTCCTCTGTTAGTAAATCCGTTCTAGTTTTATGTTTCCAATTTGGACATAAATATTTGTAAATCGGAGTTAGCTTTAACATAATGAACGATATATGTAGTCCCAAAAATAGGTCACAACTAATCATTTTGCAAATATTTTTACGATCCGAATAACATCGGTTTTCTTGTTTATTGATTCAATAATTTTGTAACCACACAAAATACATTATTGTAATTTTTGATGCAATAATTTGATAGAGCAATATTGCAGAGTCGAGATATTTATGATAGATACTATTATTGCAGCTGTATCTCATGACAAAAAAAAATTGACGAATGACCAAGGAAGAAATACTTGTGATAAACACACAAAAAAGAATCTTGGCGTGGATTTGAACTTCATAGACAGGGGCCACTACAGTAGGCTTATGTTATGATGGTTCCGCGTCTAATCGTTTGTCGTTATTTGCCGTCACGTTCTAACAAGTACGCACATCCGAAAGTGACGCGTAGCACGATAAATAGATAAAACTCCGCAAAAGACATTGCAAACTTTCATCCTTTATCGTGTGGATAAGTGGATTGAATGAAGATTCCAAGATTTTCTTACATACCTAGGTACATAGTAAGATACAATTTAAGCTAATATAAAAGCGTCTTAAAAACATTGAAGCAGCACGCCATACAAAATAGCCTTTTAAAAACGGTATTGATTTTTCGTTGAATTTTCGACGTGACCGTACATAATAGCTGCAGCTAAACGAATGCAGCACACTTCATATTCGTACGAAACACCCGTGTGAAACTAACCAGCCGTGAGATATTGTATCACTTCGCAATAATAAATGGAAAATGGACATTACTGCACCCCTTAATCAGTAAGAGAAACAGCGGAATTTGCAATACGGCGCATGCGATTTTCATCTTTACGATACTATAGTTCTTTGTACGTAAGGGTTATACTCGTATTCCTTTGCTGGGGTAACCAGGTTATTCGAACGTGGGTTGGAATTTTAATCGTTGCCTTAATTTGTTTTCGATGGCGATCGGCGAAATACTCGATATTCATGACATTGGTTGATGATAGTTCGTAAATACGATATTTGGACAGAATTAATGATAGATAAATACTGTTGGAAATGTTACACGTATCGAGCAAGTAATACTTGGGCGAATATCAGAGCGTTTCAACCGCCTAATTTTGGTGGCATCATTTTTGCCGAAGTTCCTATTCGTTACAATGTGCTACTTTGTCATTTCAAGAAGGCACGACGCCTTACACAGAATGACGAAGTATTAGATTGAGGCGTTTAGAAACTTTGGCAAAAATGACGCCCCCAAAATTAGGCGGTTTAAACGCTCAATTATTCACCCATTTAGTTGCAAAACATGACGCATATTCCTCTTTTAGTATCTAAGTCGTACCTAGCAATGTACAAGTTGCAGAACATGGTTTAAATTGCAGGAACATACCCGAAAGTTTCCGAGAAACGAGTATTTAACAATAATTTCACATTGAGAATGTTTCCATGAGAACTTATAAAAATGTATTATAAATAATGATTGTATATTGCAAATAAGTGAACAAGGCAGTAAATATAACTTATAAGCAGGGCCGTATTTAGAGGTTGAGAGGCTTCGGGGCAACAAAGGAGTGGAGGCGCACTGGCCCCCAATAATTTTCCAAATAAAGTAGACAATTTTTTTCAGTCAAGTTATTCAATACATATTTTTTTGAGGAAACAATTTTAGATTATTTAATATTTAACAAACATATATATAAATATGATCAGAAACGAGAATTATCTGAAAATTAATTTTAGCGTTAACGAACGGAATCTTCCGAGCTTTTTTTCGCCGAAAAATCGTTGATGATTTCGCTGAAATCTAGTTCCCGGAGTACATACTTTTGATACTCAAAAAATAATTACTAGTTGGAATTTTAAATATTTTTTTCAAAATATCTAACTGTGGGGGCCCCTCTTCTGTGGAGGCCCCGGGGCTGTAGTCCCGGTTGCCCTCCCCCTAAATCCGGCCCTGCTCATAAGGCGGTACGGTCTAGGCTTGGTTATCTAATTTAGTACGATCTAGGCTTGGTTATCAGGCAAATAACCTCTTTGTTAAATTTAGATTCTCTATGGAAGTTTCGCAACTTACAAAACTTCTTCTCGGTACAATGCTAGTCGTACCATGACTTTGCAAGTATCGGTAACGTTAGGTTTTACTCGACAAGTGGAGGCAAGCAGGATATCGCGCTCGCTCCTATACGTCAGTGCGAGTGCGATAGAATAAATAAATAAAATAAATAAATACATATCTTGGGACATCTTACACAAATCGACCTAGTGCCACGGTAAGCTCAATTAAGACTTGTGATGTGAGTACCAGGTCATGATATATATAATAGATAGATACATATAGACACTTAAATAGATAGACAGCCATGACCAAGGAACAAATATTTGTGATAAATACACAAATAATGCCCTCGCCGGGATTCGAACCCAAAACCTCCAGCTTCGTAGGCAAGGTCACTACCAACTAGGCTACGGAGGCTGACAAACGAGAATGCATTAAGTATCGAGTAAAACCTAACATATCCTTTACTTTCCAACTCATGATACGGCTACAGCTCAAAGAAACTCAAAATGACGCTCTTATAGCACTTGGATTCCGCGATCTGTGACGCATCGCTGAGCGTGAAGCGTCACGCCTTGGTGTAAGGGTGTGACCACACTGCTGTTTAAAAAAACGACTAAGAGCATGTCAGGCCATACTCAGTGTAAGGTTCCGTAGTTATTTAAAACGGCTGGGCCGATTATTACATTCTTTGGATCCACGGATCAAAACATCTCTCTCTTCAATCGTTTCCTCACTGCTGAGGATCGTGACTCCTTCTGATTCCGTCAACCAGTTGTCTCCATCGGTTACGCTCCGTTGCTTGGTGAAGTGCAGCACTGACTGATAAGTCCAGTTCCTCAGAAATCTGGTCGGACCACCTCTTAGGATTTCTGCCTCTAGGTCTCCTGCCTTCGATTTTTCCAGTCACCATTAGGCGTTCCAAGTTGTTAGTCTCTCTGCGTGCAACGTGGCCAAAGTATCGTACTATTCGTTGCAAGCAGGTAGTAGATAAGCGCGGTCTTTTTTCTATTTTTAGTTGCTGCAGGATAGAGATGTTTGTGCGGAAGGCTGTCCATGGTATCTGCAGCATACGGCGCCAGCACCACATCTCAAAGGCATCGATTCTCTGCCTGTCAGCAGCCTTGAAGGTCCAGGTTTCCGCGCCGTATAGGGCAATGGAAAAGACAAGGGTATTGACCAGATGTACTTTCGTCCGATGTGTTATATTCCGGTCCGTCCACACTTTGTTAAGCTGGGTCATCGCTGTCTTTGCCATACCAATTCGTCTGCGTATTTCAGGCTCGCTACTGCCCTTAGCTGTTATTAATGAGCCAAGATATTGAAATTGGTTTACGGTCTCGTAATCGTGTAGGATATCAGTGCGTTGGATAGATGCGAACCGGTCAATGACCATGAGCTTAGTCTTCGCTTTATTGATGGCCAATCCCATATCTAGACTGATGGTCTCCAGGCGATGCAAAAGCTCTGCCATTTCATTTTCCGATGATGCGAAAAGGGTGGTATCATCTGCATATCGGAGGTTAGATATAGTGACTCCACCTATTTTAATACCACCCTCCCAGTGCTCTAGCGTTTGACGAATGATGTACTCTCCATAAATGTTAAAAATAATGGGAGAGATCACACATCCTTGACGAACACCCTTTTGGAATTTGAAACGGCTTGATGTTATGTCTCCTACCTTCACGGTGCCGTACCCTGACTCATACAGCTTACGGATTATCATTACGATATGAGCCGGTACACCTGTCTCACAGAGGACCTGCCATAGTTTCTCCCACTTAACGCAGTCAAACGCCTTTTGGTAGTCGACAAAACACATGAAAGTTGGGGTATTATACTCATAGCACTTTTCTATTATGAGCCGAAGGTTTAGTATTTGCTCTCTTGTTCCTCTTCCTTTTACAAAACCCGCCTGTTCTTGGGGTATTTGCCAGTCCAAATAAGATCTTAACCTGGCGTTGACAATGTACAGAAGGATTTTGCTGGCGTGGGATATTAGTGCAATTGTTCTGTAATTATTACAGTTTCGTACTGAGCCTTTTTTATGAAGAGGAAGAATTGAGGAGTGCACCCAGTCAGATGGCCAATCACCGGTGAGCCATATTTTATTGCATAGGTTATGCAGGTATGTTACTCCGTTTGGCCCTAGTCCTTTAAGAACTTCCGCTGTGATATGATCTGGCCCCGGTGACTTTTTCATTTTTAGCTTTCTAATTGCGTCCTCAACTTCTGTGCGTAGTATACTGGGTTCTTCGTCTTGTACTATTTCGGTTGATAAAGGGATATGCAGCAATTCATCCTGGTAGAGTTTCTCACAATATTCTTTCCATCTTGCGGCTACCTTGTCAACTTCATGTATCGGATTTCCATTTGCATCGTCTACTACCCATGAGGATGGCTTGAATTTGTGCGTTATTTGTTTGATCTTTTTGAAAAGATCAGCAGTCTGATACCTCTCTGCGTGCCGTTCAATTTCAGTGCAGATGCCCTCAAGAAATTGGTTTTTGTCTCTTCTGCATTGTTTTTGGATTAATTTGGTCAAATGAGAGTATTCCCTTTCAAAATGATCGGATCTAGCGCCACTTTTAAGTTCTTTGCGTCGCTTTATATTAGACCAGACTTCTTCCGACATCCAATCCTTTTTATCTGTGGGTTTTTTCTTCATATAATCTAGTGCATTAACAATCTTTTGCTTGAAATGCTGCCATTGGTCTTCTGGATTCATTTGTGTGATTTTAGGGATTAATTCTGCTAGTTCCGATTCAGTGTTCTTTTGGAAAAAATCAAAATCCTCCGCTGAAAGCCTAGGTAACGGCTTTGATTTTTTGTTGCAGGATTTTAGTCGCACTCGAAGATCTGTCACGAGCAACTGGTGATCCGAGCCACAGTCCGCGCCTGGATATGTCCGTGTGTTAGTAATGGACGATTTCCACCTGTTGGCGATTGTGATGAAATCGATCTGGTTACGGTATCTGCCACCCGGCGAAGTCCATGTGTATAGTTCGCTTGTGGTGTTTAAAGCACGTATTAGTTATAGTTAGATTATTGCTTACACAGAAATCTATAAACATTTCACCCCTTTCGTTTCTGGTGCCAAGTCCATGTTTCCCGAGTATGTGGCGGATGTGGTCATCTTGTTCCGTGCTCCCCACCTTCGCATTCCAGTCTCCCTGAATCATTAGGATCTCTCGCTTGGATATGTTCTCTATCGTTGTTTGTAGAACTCCGTAGAAATTATCAATGTCTTCTTTTGTTAACTGGCCTGTAGGTGAATAGACCTGAATAATGTTTAAAGGAAGTGGGGTGCAGTTAAGACGTATGGTCATGATTCGGTCATTAATAGGTTTATATCCCGTGACGAAATTACGCAGTCTGCGAGATACCAATATGCCTGTGCCATTTTTGCTTTCGGACTCATGCCCGGAGAAAAACATTGAGTTGCCATTTGATGTTGTGAAATGGCCTTGTCCCTTCATGTGAGTTTCACATAAACCCAAAACAATGAGCTCATGTTCACTCATTTCCTTTTCCACTATTGTGAGTTTTCCCGGTTGCAGCAGTCCTCTAACATTCCAGGTTCCTATTCTATGCTTACTCCGCATAGAAGGTTTTTTGTTATCCTCAGCCGTGTTAACTGCCTCGGTAGCCTGATGACACACTATCGAGGAGTCTTCGGTCGCATATTTCCCACTCGTCGACCCGGGAATCGGCGAGCGCCGGGGGTCAGCCGGATCGTCCGACGTACCACTATTTCCATCGTTGACCTTTTTCATGGAGTTCTCTTGGGAGTTTAACCGTAGTAGGTTCCCATTACCTTCTACGTCGGTTTGTTTTGGGAGTATTTAGGTCCCAAGGCCTCCGTGGCCTATGACATCGGGTAGGTTACTTTGCCGCCGCCTACTGCTCGGCGTTGGTGTATTTTACAGCGGTCTTATTCCCTGGTGATGTTGGGTGTACACCGTTCACCGGCCAACCCTCCTCCTTTCGCAAACCGGGCTTGGGACCGTCTATGGCGGAGTTAAAACATAGATGGGGGTAATATTTTTTTATTCTAGAGCTATCTCCCAAATGACTTAAGAAAAAAAACTTTCTTTTTCTTTTTTAAAAGACATATTCAACGATACCGCACACAATAGGATTACAGCAAACTGGTAGGGTAACCAATCATCATCATCATGTCAGTCGAAAGACGTCCACTGCTGAACATAGGCCTCCCCCAAAGATTGCCACAATGACCGGTCCTGCGCCACCCGCATCCAGCGGACTCCTGCAACCTGATGGCAACTACCCCCCATGAATGTATAAATAAGGGTAACCAAAAAAAGTATAAATAAGTACCTTACTACTAACTTAATTATATGCATAAAATATCTTAAATACCTAATAAGATTAAGGCAACATAACGGTATGCATCATCATCAGCCTATGATAGTCCACTGCTGGACGTAGGCCTCTCCTATTAACTATGCGTATAGACGCATTAGGAGGTAAATGCCCATAATCGCCACGCTGGGCAAGCGGATTGGCGATCGCAGTAATGTGTCCACTATGATGACGCTGCTGCCCGTCATCAATCTTTAATCAAATATGGTCAGTGACACTTCAATCCCTTAGTCGACTCTTACGACACCCGCAGGAGGAGTTGGGGTGGCGACAAACGTATTCTTTCTGCCGTCACCACACGGCCAAAACGGTATGCATAGCAACTATTAAATTAAATCTTCGGTGGAGGATAAGTACACACTACCTTTCGCAGCTCAAAAGAAATGAAGGCGTTCATAAAACGGCACTTGAGCCCCGCCCTGATCTGTGAGCCGTGACGTGACGCTCCGCGTGAAGCGTCACGCTTAAGTGTTAGCGTCATGCTTCAGCGATAGCGTCACGCTTCAGCGTTAGCGTCACGAGACATCAAACGGTGACGCGGCTCGTAGCCGCTCAAACGAAATCTAGGAAAATATTACGAAAATTTCACTCGTAGGGATGTGTTATTTTAAGTTATAATTTGTTTCGGATAAAGTTTGACTATGCTTGGTTTACCTGTCGTGTATCTTTGATGTGAATCTGATTTTTTTTTTTCAAATAATGCGCCAATCAATAAAACTATGACCTTAAGATGTTTACCAAACTTTTATCAACAATTTGTAATTACATTTGTAGTCGACTTCACTATATTCTATTGTAAATATTATAACGTAACTATTATAAATTGTATAGAAAAATGGAGATTAAACTTCAGACTGTTGACTAATGGAACGTCAAATGCAGAGCTTATTAACTAGCTTTTAAACAACAGTAAACAGAAGAGTCATCATCATCATATCAGTCGAAAGACATCCACTGCTGAACATAGGCCTTCCTAAAGATTTTCACAATGATCGGTCTTGTGCCGCTCGCATCTAGCAGACTCCTGTGACCTCCACCAGGTCATCAGTCCACTTTGTGGGGGCCTAATCACACTGCGCCTTCCGGTACGTGGCCGCCACTCGAGAACCTTTCTGCCTCAATGGCCATCGGTTCTTCGTGCAATGTGCCCTTCCCACTGACACTTCAGTTTAGGGATTTAGAGAGCTATATCGGTTACTTTGGTTTTGCGGCGGATAGTTTCATTTCTAATACGATCTCGTAGAGAGACTCTCAATATAGCCCTCTCCACCACGACTGAACAATAGAAGAGTATCTTATTATTATAGGTACTTGGCACTGGGATTTGAACCGCAGACTTTCACAAGTTTTCACAGGTTTTTTGCTTTCGACCAGTTTTGCCAGATGCTCCGTATTCCGCATTTTCCTCCATGGATCTGCATTCCGAAATAACGTGGATCCGCATTTTAAAAATAATGCAATTTTGACACCTTTATGAAAACTTATACCCGACCCGTATTTTTCAACCGAAGTGTATTAAGTTTTGTCAAAATTTAACTCAAATCTATTTGTCACCAACTTCCATCAAAGTGGATCGTTAGCAAACTGAAACGGCAAAAATCGTATCCGGCACCGATTTAACCCAATTTAGAAGTTCCGCCTAATCTAGTTTACCCGGTCCGGTCCGGCAACTGGCGGAAACTGTTCCTAACTATCGGGAAACTGGAAACGCGTGCGGGAATGCAAAGTAACTGGCGCGTTACTGTCATGTTACATGCTATGGAAAGCTTTGTATTATGCACTAGGGATTGAGGAGATTTTTCATCACAGTTGCTCTGAAAGTTCGTCGTTGCTCGCATCCGTGGAGGGAGTTATGGAAGTGTGATTTTTAGGTACAGACATATTAGTTCCCTTGTTTTTTTTACTTTATTTTGTTTGCAAGCAAGGTGAAAAGCATTGTGTATCAATTAGAAAGGCAGCAACATTACATGTTTGTGTCATAAGAACCCACGGCGTTCTTATCGAGCGTAGTTAATGGATTTTAGCTAAATATTTTAGTTAGTGAAGAAAATGTTGGTGGCCTGGTGGTGGCAAGCGAAGTTCAATCCTGAAGATCGCGGGTTCAAACCTTTGCGTATACTAACAAGTTTCTTGAACTTTTTAATACAAAACTCTCGTGAATATAATAATATTTTCAATTTTTTTCATAATTTGTTCCAGAACATGTCAATTGGATTGTTTTTAGAAGGTTTTTGCAACATGTTTTTGTTAATTTTGATTGGAAATTGTTGTAATACTTAAATAATGACGATATTGACGATCAATGGTCGGCAAAGGTATGCTTTCATACTAATTTGACGTAAATCATGCCAAATTAAAAGACAAACTCACCCATTAAATAACTTGTGACATCTTACACAAATCGACCTAGTCCCACGGTAAGCTCAATTAAGGCTTGTGATACCAAGCTTCTTCTTCTTCTTCCGAGCCTTATCCCATTTACTTGGGGTCGGCTCTCCTTATACGGCGTCGCCAGGAGCTTCTATCCTGGGTCGTCTCTGGTGTTAAATTTGCGTCTTTTAGGTTCTTTTGGACAAGCGTCATCCATGTTGTTTTGGGTCTCCCGCGTCCTCTAGGCTTTTCGCTTATCTCCAGTACCTTTCTTGTCATGTGGTCGGGTGGGCGCCTCATGACGTGGCCATACCAGCGTAGTCGGTCTTCCGTGAGTTTGTCTTGAATTGGCCTCACTCTGAAGCTTCCTCTGACGTGTGTCTTTTTAATATGGTCTAGTAGAGTCACGCCTCTAGCCCAACGGAGCATCCTCATCTCCGCAGCATGCAGTTTGTCGGCGTGTTGTTGTTTGAGTGGCCAACACTCTGATCCATACGTCATCGCCGGGCGCACTGCCGCCTTGTAAACCTTGCCTTTGATACGAACTGGCATTCGTTTATCGCAAAGAACGCCTGTGAGCTCACGCCGCTTTATCCAACCGGTGTTGATACGGTTGACTACATCTGCATCAATGGTCCCATCGTTCTGTATGGTCGAGCCAAGGTATTTGAAGCTCTCTACTTCGTTTAATGGGTTGCCATCTAGGTGTATTGTGCTGTAGATGTTGGCGCCACTGAAGTTGCAATGCATCACTTCAGTCTTCTGACGGCTAATACGGAGTCCACCGTCCTCTAAGGCTGCTACCCAGTTTTCTAGAAAATTTTGTAGTTCTTTTACATTTTCACTTATCAAAACTATATCATCTGCGTAGAGCAGATCCCACGGAGGCGGACGTTGTATATGCGGCGTGAGGTGATCCATGACCAGATTAAATAGTAACGGGCTGAGAGCTGAAACCCTGGTGGACTCCTACTCCTACGTGGAACTCATCGCTGGTACCGGCTGGACTTCGAACTTTTGACCTTACATCATAGTACATGTCTTTGATGATCGAGATATAGTATTCCGGTACGTTTTTGGATCGTAATGAATGCCAGATCAAGTTTCTCGGCACACGATCGAAGGCTTTTTCCAGATCGATGAAAACCATATGGAGATCGGTTTTATTGGCTCTATATTTTTCCACAAGTATCCTGAGTGTGTGGAGAGCATCAGTGGTGGACTTTCCGGCGACAAAACCACATTGATTTTCGGTGATTTCGATGATATGTTTAAGTCTTTCGCTTATTACTCGTTCCCAAATTTTAAAGGTATGTGATATCAGCTTAATTGCCCTGTGGCTACCGCAGAGTCTCAAATCGCCCTTGTTTTTGTAGAACGGTACTATATAGCTTTGTCTCCATTTGTCCGGGATGCCGTCGGTCAGAATGCCGTTAAACAGGTCTGTTAGGAAAGAAACTCCATCATAACTGAGCCCCTTCCACAGCTCAGCTGGGATTTCGTCTGGCCCAGTGGCCTTGTGATTCGCCATCTTCTTTATCGTGAATTCAACTTCACTTGGCGTGATACAAGGTATGGGCCCTTGTGTAGGAGGGATTTCAGTTAGTTCTTTGCTAGGAAAGGTTTCGTTCAGTAATTTTGAATAGTACTCTTTCCATCTCTCTTGTATGTCCTTATTCGAGGTCAAAAGGCGCCCACTTTCATCTTTAATGTATTTAATCGTTTTTGTATATTTTGTATTATTGTGCCGTTGTTTAGCTTGTGATACCCAGCGACGATATAATATATAATAGATACATATAGATACTTACATACATACATACACAACCACGACCAAGGAACAAGTATTTGTGATAAATAAATACACAAATGATGCCTTCGACGGGATTCGAACCCGGCACCTCCAGCTTCTTAGGCAGGGCCACTACTAATTAAGCTACGGAGGCTGACAAATGATGATGATGGTGCTCTGAATTGTCACGGTATTTCCCAGTCGAGATTCTGTGAAAACAGTGGGAGTGAACGCAAACAGAGGATGTTTGTGTTGGGAACTGATAATACTAGTTCCACAACGTCGGGAACTCTCTGGAATGTTTTAATACAATTCCGACACTATGAACACACTGGCAGATTTTTTCTGGTAGGTACAGTCAAAGACAAAATAAGGTATACACAAAAATGTTTAATAATATGTCCCAGTGCACTCTAATTCTGTGTAATAAGAACGTCGTAACATGTTTGTTGTTTGGGCGGATTTATATTTTGTTTTAGTTTTTTAAAAATTTTCCACATTTTGATATTTTCATATTTTTTCTACTCAGAATCGCGAGCTTTTTCGTTCCTCATTAGCAGAAAAAAGTGTCCCGAGATTTCGATACAATTTTTTGTCTTTCACTGTGTTACGGTCGAAGAAAGTGTTTGAAAAATGGTAACTCAATGGATTTTTTTTGGGACACTTGATTTATTTGTATCAGGATCGAAAGAGCTCGTGATTTTGAGTAGAGAAAATTCAAAAAAATCAAAATTTGGAAAATTGTAAAAAACTACAACAACATAAAAATCCGCCCATTTATGAGCGGATTGTTTCGATACTTAGTTTTGCACTTGACTGTACTTCATTTAGGTGAATGGGTTCAAATCCTGGCTCGTACCAATGAGTTAATAAAAATAATAAATAAAAATGATTTATTCACTAGCACAAACAAGTTATAACAGTGACAGGTCAGATGTCTCTTTTTAAGTATTCGGAGATACTTGTGTTAAGAGACACCGCTCTTCTATTAAAACATATCAAAATGAATAAGGCGATACTGAACAAAGAAAAAGTACAATATATACTATAGTCTAAGTAAAACATCTAGATGTGTTAGTACGAAGTGCCTAGAACTATGTTAATTATTGAGTTTAAGCAGAATTGTTTTTTAAGATTAAAGAGTTTTTGAGATTAAGAGTTTCTCCGAAACTTATGTACCTACGGAATATCAGATGATATTTACTATCAGCTTTCGGTGAAGGAAAACATCGTGAGGAAACCTGCATACATCCGCGAAGAAATTCAAAGGTGTATGTGAAGTTCCCAACCCCCTTAGGGCCAGCGTGGGGACTATAGCCCAATCCCTCTCATATATGAGAGGAGGCCTGTGCCCAGCAGTGGGACATTATATAGGCTAAAATATTATTACATTATTTTAATATTATTACTTCATTTAGGTAGGTAAATCCGTGTAATTACCTATTCGTCTGTTTATTAACTTATATTAAGGGCGAAGTGTAAATAAGCAACAGAGTGTAGATAATAACTTATAGAAAACGTCTCGATCGATTTTACGTTTTTCATCGTCATTTATTTTCAGATCGAGACGTTTTTTATAAGTTATTACCTACACTCGGCCTTCAGGTAGAGCTTATTTTTCTGTACAGAGAATGTGATGAAATACTGAATAATATATTAAAACGTAACCTAATTCACAATCCCTTTATTTGTTTCAGGTAAATGTTCACAAGGTCTTCAAATTGCTGATCTTTAACGTAAATCACAAAGTACGTAAATTTTCCTGAAAGATATTTTAACTTACAAGTTTTTTTTTAACCTAAGAAAATGTTGAATATTGTTTTAAATTCAAAACTAGTTTTTAATGGTCAAATGTGCCTCACTCCAAGAAAGTTAGAAATATTAGAAATATTTCGATACAAGTAATGAATGAAACAGTGGATTTTAAAGTAGGTAAATGACACGTGAGAAATGAGACCCAATATTTTAGCGGTCCTACAGTATTCATGATATGACTGAAAACTTCATAGAAATGTAAGCAGGAAGGCAAGTATTTTTCAAGTTTAATAAAGCAAGTGCGACCTACAAAGGCGCTCCGGACTCCAAGAGCGGCCAGAGACGAATACTCTCTGTGCATTATTCACAACAGTCCTGCACTGAAATGTTATTTTCATATACAGGGTGGAACAGAACGACGATCTTTCCCGCCACCGACCGACTCTACCAACCATTACCACCACCGAAACATCGAAATATCTTTAAAAAAAATGAACCTCTCATACAAAGTGACTGATTAGTTCGAGCGCAATAGTATGGAAAAGTCAATTTTCCATGTACGTTTTCGATGTTGGTCCCATACTGAAAGTTTATCGTAATAGTTGGTAGACTCGGTCGGTAGAGGGAAAGATCGTCGTTCTGTTCCACCCTGTATAATATGTTTTTTTTTAAAGAAAAATAAGTATTTGTTAGCCTCCGTAGCCTAGATGTTAGTGGCTACCTTACCGGCGACGGCACTATATTTTTTTCATTTTTTTTTTCTTTGTTGGAGAAACAACAAAAGTAAATGACAATAAAATACGTTTAAACTATTAAGTAAACAAAATTATTTGTGTATTTATTTATCACAAATATTCGTTCCTTTGTTTGGTCGTGGGTGTCTGTGTGTTTAAGTATCTAGGTATTACGAGTATATATATCGTCGCTTGGTTGGTACCCAACATCACAAGCCTTAATTGAGCTTACGATGGGACTAGGTCGATTTGTGTAAGATGTCCCAAGATATTTTTGTTTTATTTATTTATTTAATATTAATTGAAAATTTGCGCTTGATATGCTTGTAAAATATTGTCTATACAATAAATTCTATTGACTTCATAATAATCACAAGTTCACATTATCCACTAGAATTTATGTCACTGTTTTGTCTCTAAATTGTATCGTAAAATAAATAAATATGTACATTCAAATAAGCTATATGCTGTGATACAGGTTAATGGGTATATAGTAGTTTACCCTTTATTAGAGACCAACGTAACGAACGATCCCAGCCACACGTGTGTCCGCAAACGAATGAGCTAATCTAAAATACACTCGTAAGAAATACGTCGAAATATAACATAGTAAAGGAATATAAGTAAACGTGTACTTTTTATAACTGCCAGCTGATATAATAATTATACTAAAAAAAAATACTGAGTTGAACAAAATGTGCTCACTCAAAATACCCTCAACTATGTAGGTACAAAATTTGTACTTAGTTAAGGGCCGTAATGTAAACTTCAAGAAAAAATCACCAATTATCACCATAGGGGGGGGGGGAGGGGGTTCATCGGACAAATCACGTGTGATTTTTTGTTACTCTCTGCTGAAGAGCATAAAAAAGCATCTGCAGCTAGTAAAAAAACATAATTGTACTTTTTTAATACACTTTTTAAACATAACCAGATGTCAAACCCTGAACTGAGTTTTATTTATTTATTTATTTAAACTTTATTGCACAAAATGAAAGTACAAATGGCGGACTTAATGCCTTAAGGCATTCTCTACCAGTCAACCACTGGGCCAAAAAGAGAGGTTTGATAGGTGCAGGCAAGAAAATCGTAAAATGAAGTCACAACTATTACAGTCTAAAAATTCAGATACTTAATAGACTTACACATATACTTTATACCATACACATACATACACATACATATATACATACAAGTGTACCCACAATGAAATACCAAGAAGATTATTAGTCACGCAACTTTGACAACAGATGCTTGCGAAGCATGTGCTTGAAGGAGAGTTTACTCTGAGCTTTCCTTATAACGAGAGGAAGGCCATTCCAAAGGCGTATTGTCTGAAGAGTGAAAGAATTCGTCATAAAACCGGTACGATGAAGAGGAATAAGGAGCTTAAGGCTGCGGGAGGTACGGAGATCACTACCGGGGCGAGAACAAACAAATTTAAAATTAGACTTGAGATATTCAGGAGTGTGAGGGTCAAAAAGAAGGGAATATAGGGTACATAAAAGTCGGAGGGATCTACGTTCTCTTATGGGAAGCCAGTTCAGCTGCTTGCGGTAAACAGATACGTGGTCATACTTCCGAAGACCATAAATGAACCGAATACAGTTGTTGAGCAGCCTGTCTAGTTTAATGAGCGATGATTGAACGAGATTCGAGTAGCACACATCAGCATAATCGATTACAGGAAGGACAAGAGCTTGTGCGAGAAGGATCTTAGTGCTTACTGGTAGGAAATTCTTGAACCTGTAGAGCGATCTCAATGTGTTCGTCACTCTACGGCCCACATCGGCGACCTGGGGCTCCCACGTAAGGCCACTATCTAATATCAGGCCCAGGCTCTTCACAGTAGGCGATAGCGGAATAACTACATTTTCAAACCTGATTGGAGCTACGTTAGGTAAATCCATCAAAGCGAGCATGCGGGGACTCCCAAGCACGATAGCTTGACACTTTGATGGATTCACCGCAATACCAAAAGAACGTGACCATGCAGAGAGGCGGTTTAAATTACAGTTCATGGTCGACACTGCACGATCAATATCTTTAATATTTGCCTGGGTGTAAAGTTGCAAGTCGTCGGCATACAGATGGTAAGAGCAGTCAAAGTTAGGCGTGACCATATTAATAAAAATAGAAAAGAGTAGAGGAGAAAGAATGCCGCCCTGTGGGACTCCGGAAGGCAGATCACACCAGTCAGAATAGGATTGACCGACCCGGACCGATTGGCGGCGATTTCGAAGATACGAAGAGAACCACTGAGCCGCTGATGATGACATATTTAAGTGATCCAGACACGCTTAAACGCGTTTTAAAACTTGGCGAACATTTACCTCGTAGTTGGCAAAAAAATTTTTTCACATCGCGTTTGCTTAATAAAGTACGTAAATTGAAGTACCTATTATTAAAGGAATACTTAAGTTGGCAATAAATTACACGTCATATTGGCTAGGGAGGGGGGGTTCTCAAAATATCACCAAATATCACCATGGGGGGTGGGAGGTCTAAAATAGGCCAAAATCGTATGACGTGGTTAATGGACAAGCCCTAACAACCTATCCAAGATCTGATTTTTTTAAATTCCAGCTCTTATTAATCCTTCACTGAACCGAACACTACTTTTAACTCTGAACTAAACCACATGTTTAATACATGTGGCTCCAACTGAACGAATCGGTATCAATATTTCTCCGGGAACGAATGCCCTAATGTCAGATATCAGCGGTCGTGTGAACGGAGGAGCGGCGAGTGAACGAGTGAACGAGTGAATGTGTTTTACGGCTGCTTTAATATTCGAACCATTAGAGGAGTGGTGATTGAGAGATTACTGCACAGTAGATCTCGTGTCGGCAGCCTCCGTAGCCTAGTTGGTAGTGACCCTGCTTACGAAGCTGGAGGTTCAATTATGAGTATCAGAATACACAATAAATAAAAAGATTTTTTTTTTAAGTTAAACGGTTTTATTGTAAACAGACATAATAATGTTGCAGATATATGACAAAAGCTAAAAAAATATTAAATATATGCATTGATTAGACTAAAATAAAATCTATGGGTTATCTTTTGTATTAGATTTTGTTTTAGGTACTTGTCAAGCCCTTTTATTCGATACCCATATTGGTGGGATTAAAAAAATAAGCTATCCGCCATTTTGTAGTAGCAGTCACGTCGGATTTACAATAATACTGAATATACATAATTGTATTGTCACCAGAAGCAAAGGGGTATACCTACCAAATTCAGTTGACAAAAAGAGGGTGAATTTTCTATTACTAAATTTGACCCAAGAAAACAAACGGGGTAAGCTAAATAAAACCGTTTAACAAAATGCAGCTACATATATTGCAGTACTATTGTGCATGCGATCAATGCAATGGGCTTGCCCCGTTTGCGTAAGGGTTGGAAATTTCGTAAAAAGATTAAGCGGTTTATTCTGTGGGTATTACCGGAAGGCGCAGCGTGGGCAGGCCCCCACAAGGTGGACTGATGATCTGGTGTCATTTTGGCAATCTTTGGGAGAGGCCTATGTTCAGCAGTGGGCGTCTTTCGGCTGATATGATGATGATTTTGTGGATGAGCTCTTTAAGTTATATAACTTCACATTATTTATTTTCTGACATTAGAGCATGCTCTATCTAGTGATGGGCCGTGACGAACGATCGCGATGCAGCGAACGTACGAATTTCATCGCGGGAGTGCGCCGGCCGGAATGATCAATGAAATGGTTTTTCAATTAATCTGTACTCTTCTTCCGGGTTATTTACAATCCATGACTTGCAGCTTCATTCACGGAAAATGGGGTAAGATACGACCACATTTGAGCTTTACTTTGTAGATAAAATGTTTTTAAAATACGCATAAAATTCAGAACAAATGTTTAATTACCTATTTTGGTACCGATCATCCCGAATAATGGCAAATTATGAACAGAAAAACATCCTTCTTTTATAAAATCAGGCAGGCCGTATGCTTGTTTGTCACCGTCGTTTGCCACTAGATGATTTTTCAGAAATTAGATTAAGTTTTAGAACTAGTAGTAAGTCGTCAGCCTATCTCAGTCCACTGCTGGACGTAGGCCTCTACTATTAACACTTTCATTGCGGACGAGTGCTACGTGCTACGCTCGTAGCCGATCACGTGATTTTTCCGCTTTGTAGCGAAAATGGACCTCCTACAGAGAACTCCCCTCGGGAGTTCCCCGCGCTCAAACTGTTAACTATGCGTAAAGAAGCATCGAGAGGTAAATGGTCATAATCATCACGGCGAGCAAGCCGATCGGCTATCGCATTAATGTGTCCACTTTGATGACGCTGCTGCCCATAATCAAACGAATCACAGAATAGTCAATGACACGTCAATCCCTTAGTCGACTCTTACGACGCCTGCGGGAAGAGTTAGGATGATGACAAATGTATTCTTACTGCTTATGATATACATACACTTACTTATTATTTAATCCCTGCTTTATATGCGTACAATGCTGGTACTAAAAATAAAAGTATTCTTACCGACGTCACCACTCGGCTAGAAATACAGATCAACAACGTAGCCATATCCGTAAAAGTATGATACAAGCATCCGCCATATAAAATTTATTAACAATCGCTCCCGTCACCCACAAGAGCATTCTCGAACGAACAACAAATATTTGCGACGTTTACTGCCGCCCGAATTTATAGTTTTCGGCGGCGATAAATAAAAGTCCAGCCGCTCTGAATAATATACGACTTCAGGCAGTTCAGGCATGTTGGGCAGGCCTAAAGGAAGGCGATACTAGGGCTTGCAAGTATTCGAAAGTCGAATGTTACATAAAAGTAGTAGTTTCTGGAAATTTGAATATTCGGTTTATTTTTAATCTAAACCAATGTCAATTAGGTCTAATTTTCACTTATACTAGGAGAACGCGATGTTATCGAGGAAATGTCAAATAAAATTGATTTATTGGAAAACCGACAACACAGGAAACAATAGTTAACTACATATATAACCTTAAACATAAATAAACTTAAAAAAGAACTAGAACAATAGCCTTAAAAATAAAAATCACAAATAATAAAACTGCCTATCAAAATCAGGCTCCAAGCGGGGCCCCTTAGGCAAGGTTCCCATCACGCAAGCGGCGTTCCCGCGCTTGATTGTAATTGACAACCTTTGCGCGAGAAAGCCGCCAGCGCGAGGGTCACCAGAGGCTTATTGTTATGAGATATTCGTATAATCTTCGGATCCTCATTAGTAAGATTTTAAAAATAAAAGGGTCTGTTTCTATGTATCAATTTCATTTTGTGTAAGTCTAGCCACTCTGAATAATACGACTTTAGGCACGTTGTGCAGTGGATAAGAGAATATTCGACTGTCGCACTATTCGAATACTAATATGGCCCGATTATTCGATGTTAGCTCAGTGAGGTTAAGTCCGGCATAAATTATTCTTAAGGAGAATCCGTCACATGCGTTTATGCGTTTCTCAGCGTTGCCGTCACGTTCTAAAGGTGCGTTCCAACCAAAAGAGCATTCGCTATTCTAACCCCTCACTCTACGAAATTCGATCGTTACACAAAACGTGATTGGTTGATTTCGTAGAACGGGGGATAGAACAGCGAATGCTCTTTTGGTTTGAACGCACCTTAACAAATATGCAAGTGTGATATGAAAAGTGACGCGTAGAACAATAAATTGATAAAACGGGACCATCTTAAGCCACCAGTTATGGTTGGAAATCGTTGGTGTGACGGACTTTCCTGATAGACGGTCTTATCCGTTCGAATAATCGAAGTGCAAGCCCTAGCTGCAAATCATAAAGGACACGCGGCGTTGCCGTTTTGTTTCGTGTTGGTTCTCGGATCGGTCGTTTTGCGGTCAAATCGAACGGTAAAAGTTTGAAATGGCTTGTAGTTTCGCTGGAAAACTGTGGTGGATTTTTGTTAGCTGTGTTAGGTGAGAATACGTTGTGTACCGAAACATGGTTACGTTCCTGCTCGAGTTATGCACGGTCATCGCGAGCATTGCAAGAGATTTTAACCAAGCATTCTTGGTGTCAAAAAAAGCAAAAATATTATGTGTCCTAATATCAAATGTCATTAGTTAGTACTAGTCAGATTCAATTTGTCTATACAGTGTTTGTTAACTTCATGCGGGCTTTTATTGAAACCAAGGATTGAGGTGCAGATTGCTAACTAAACAGTGAGTATTATGATTAAAGAGTTAACTTTTTTAAATGTAATTAATTTTCTAAGAAAAGTTCAGTGAGTAGCAGTACTTCAAAATAAATCCTTAATTTAGCACTTGACAATGATACTTGCAGCGTTTGACAACTAAAGGTGCATTCAGAACAAAAGAGCATTCGCTGTTCTATCCCCCGCTCTACGAAATCAACGAATCACGTTTTGTGTAACGATTGAATTTCGTAGAGTGGGAGGTTAGAATAGCGAATGTTCGCTTGATCTGAATGCACCTTAAGCTGGACACGCTTTACATTGATCGTTCGATGGAAACAAAATTAACTGTACAGTTAATTTTAATATTTATCAACTCTTTATACTTGAAAGCTATTGCCAATAATGCGTATTATTACCCAATTTCGTAAAATCCTGGGTCATAGTAACACACTAACCTGTCGCCAACAAATTTTTAAGGTCTAAAAGCCACATTAGCAGCTTAACAGCGCTGCTGCATTCGTTAGCAGCACAACTCAATTTGGCTTCGCAAATGACCGTGCCAGTTGAACGGAACAATACTCAAAATCTCAAACTAGAACGACTAAACCGCCACTCTTTTCCCAACACATAGGACTTATCCGAACGAAGTGATATTGCTCTATTTCAAAAGAGCGTAAAAGCCAATTTAGTTGCACGGCTATCGACGCAGTTTTGATCAGCCTTGTTGCAACTGCATACTGTTCAGTGGCGAGCTTCTACGAGTAGATAGGACCTTTTTCGTTGGAACAGAAATGTTTGTCAGCGGTGTATGTTCAGCAACTCCGCTTCTAACGAGAACAGTAATTGGCCGCGGACAAACTGTTTTTATAAACAACATGGGGTAAGGTAGCCATATGGCGGCTAGCGATAAACGGAGCTGAAGTTTCTGATTGTAACTTAGATTGTTTATAAATGCATGACTTGCATAGTTTTAAGGATTTAAACATACATTGGGTTTTTCTCATGTGACGAAGGTAGACAACTGAGCTCTCAGCCCATCTGATGGAAAGCAGGAACTGAGGCCATAGTGACCAAAAAATCGCCTATGCGCTGCCTACCCTGAGGACTTAGATGGATTGCCTCTATCTATGCCAGTAATTACACCGGCTATCTTACCCCCAACCCGAAATACAGCAGTGCAAACACTGCTCTTTAGCGGCTGGTTAACGGGTAAGGGATAAAAGGAAATGTTTAAATTTCGAGTTAATTTAGTTCTATTCTAAACGTGAGGTGTTCACATAAAATGAAGATTTTTGTGAAATGTTTTCCCCAAAATGTCAGGATTTTAACGCACGAGCTGAGCCGGCGGCCACGTTTCGCAATAAACTAGCTTTTCCTTGTTTATGTTTATGCCTCGTGCTTATATTGAGATCGCTTGCGTTGCTGGTTGATAACTATGACTTGATTTATTTTCATTTTTAGAGTTCCGTAGTCAACTAGGAACACTTAATAGTTTTGCCGTGACTTTCCATCCGTGCTTGGTACAAAAAAACCGAGGCACAAGTTTGTATAAATATCCCACCAAGAAAACGACTTTACCTACAGGTAAAGGGGATGGTAATTTAAATTAAACTTTGATGAAATGCGGGCATGATAGCACCGGTGCTTGATAATGGGGACCTAGGCTCTCTGACACATGTCGCGCGTCATGACTACCTGCACGTGAGTTTAACAGTTTAATTTTAATTGTGGAAGGACAATTGTTTGTGCTTTCATTATTTGGTGTTGTGTTTATCGACACTGGAAATTTCAAATGTCGTAAGGGACAAAGGTCCACTTTTCAGGAGAGCCAAAAAACAAAAACCAAAATTTAAAAAAATCATAACTTGTTAAATATTCATCCGAATTAGATGGTTCTAATATACATAACTACGAAAAAGCTTTATCTTCATTAGACAATTAGGTATATACTTGTAAACTCAATAGTTTCGGAGATAGTGTCCCTTACGCCAGAAATTTACTAGACAGATGTCCCTTACGCCCCCAAAAATTTCTAGTTTTTTTATGAAAATCTGTTACGACAAAAACGAAAACACTACCTCTTTGTCGTAACTGTCAAATAACATGCTACATTACAACTATTTTCTGTTGTAAAGTCATTCTAGTTTCCAGTTTAATTGAAGTAAGTAGCGTAAAAATGCAAGAAAATATAAAGTTGTGTACTTACAATTGTATTATTTTCATAGACGGAAATCAATTTCACGTGTAATTTATGATATTTTAGATAACCCGTTACAATTTATAGGAAATAAAACCAAACATGTTAGGTATGTATATATTTTAGTCAGCTTAGTGTTGTGAAAAGAAGAAAACATATATCTAAAAATTGCTTTGAGAGCAACCTGAGCCCGAAACAAAAACATATATTAAGAAAGAAATTCTGGATAAGTAATCTAACTGCCTCCGCAAAGATCTATGACCCTTTTTGATGATACTCGTGCTATTAAGACGTGCGGTCAAAGGAACTATCGAATCCTTAAGGAACGAACCACTGACTGAAAACCTGCATTTGTAGCCCAAAAAATGGTTAAGGAGCGCTGAGTTAGTGCAAGCCATTCAAATCGACTGAAAATTATGAAGTGTTTCCTACATTATCAAAACGAAATCAAGGCGTCCTCCTTCCGCACCTTGTAAAATATTTCGGGCAAGCATTGCATCGGAGTTTATACTGAGAAAATGGACTAGTGTCAAGGTACGCTTTGTACCAAAAAGCAGGAAAAACGAGTATAGATAATACTCGTTCTAAGTCCTTCAAACCTATTAGTCTAACATCTCTATTTCTTTCACTACTTGGTGGCAAGATCGCTAAGTCTAAATCAATATGTTTACCAAAAACTACCCCAATTAACCTGGTCACAAGGTCCATAAAAGTAAGTAAATAATTTTTTACTGCACCAGTAAGAAAATAACAGAAAGAAACAAAATAAAAATAAGCTAAGCACATGATACAGGTTACCAAAGCGGCGGTAAAGTCTAGAGAATAAGCAAACAGGTCGGTGTGTATTCCTTGATGTTGAAGGTGCTTTAGATAATAAACTCACAGAAACCATCCTTAATGAAATTAAATCAAAGGGATGAAACCACGACTATATGGGTCCGAAGAGTGCTCTCTAACAGAATAGCTACTCCAACCCACAATATAACTGAGTATGAATTTCACACAACGACAGGGTGTTCTCAGTGTTTGAACAGCCTGCAAAAACCAACTTGAAAGCCTGGGCTTTCGGGAATAAAACAAGCACATCGAATGTGGCTTCACCACACAGTCGAAGTACCCTCAAGATACAAATGGACCAACGACCAGAATGATTGTCGAAAATGGCACCACAGGTACAAGTAGGTGAGAGGCCTACAAGTAGGTGAGAGGTCAGAGTTTGCGTCAGCATCAGCAAAATGGCCTTAATTTTCTAGACAGAAGTCAATATTATGATGATTTCCGCGCATAAATATTACATTATGTGTGGCAATCAGTTTGGCCAGAAACCTAAAAACCAATATTATCTATTATCTACATCAACTCAAACAGTCAAGCTGCGATGCTCTCACTAGTCCAGTGCTGCAAGAATAAATTAAACGCCCTTGACTTTAATGCAGTTACACTTAGATGGGTATTAGGATATTCCAATATTGTTGGAAACGAAACAGCAGATGAGTTTACCGGAAAGAACGGCAACACACGCATTGTCAGTCTAGAGCCTTTCTATGGAATCACTAAACCGGAGCCATATTATCTGCTGAACAAACTAGATATGATAAGATAAGATAAGAGCAATCGCACAGTTGAAGTCCATCAAAGTAACTCTCACTCGTAAGCTCTTATCCAAGGGTTCAATAACAGAAAACAATAAAGAGCTACTTGAGCTCAAAAGTAACAAAGCCTGTGAAGAATCGAGAATCCTAACTTTTAACATATGTATAACAATCATGGGTAAGAAACAAGATGCAATATGTAGCTTCTGCTAAAAATCATGTAAGCAATATGTTGCAACGTTGCAAACTACTTTGCAACGTTGCAACATATTGATTTAAACTATCAATTAATCTACTATGGACCTCATCCTCCTCTGTTTCTGCAGACCACAAATGCATAAAATAAGTATTTACCTAAGCAGACCTTATGATGTACACAAAATTGCAGCTGACAGAATTTGGAATGTTCTGGCCTCGACAAGAATCAATAATGACTTATAAAAAGGGCTGCGACAAAATATCATAACTGCTCGGCGCGGCGGATATTAGTCCAAAACAACAATAATAAAGATGATAATATGGCAGATGTCCGGACCTTATTACTATAGCCCTATCTCTGACACATGCAATGATCATAGCTCATTACACTTTTCATTAGCCTGCTGAGACTGGTTCACGGTTCACGTGTACTACAGAGTAAATTTCTCGAATTGGCAAAAGACAACTAATTATAAATAAGCCCATGATTCCCAGGGAGTTAATAATAAGATTGGGGCAGCTTGTGGCGAGCTGTTCGGCAATAGCGACATCGTCTCAGGCATGTTTTCGTCGGTCAGAGTAGAATCCAAGATGAACCGTAGGACTCGGCTTGCTCCAGGGGTGGAAGTGGAAATGTGCGTGAGTCGCTGGTCGATGCAGTATCTATGTGGTAGTAAAAATACTGCTCTGCCCTCACCCCTCTTCCTGAGACGCCCTGGGTCAAGTCGCGCCGGCACTGTTGCAAGTGCTATAAGAAACTAAACAAAAATGTTATAACGTACCCAAAAAATCTTTCAAGATTTTTAATATCATCTTTTTTGAGGCGTAACTCTCATTCATGTACCGTATTTAATGTAATAACATATACTTTATAAAATTAAAAGGTGAGTTACGACATCAAACTTTAAAATTATTTTGATTTATATGTACATACGACACAGTTTATTAAGAGAATAGAGCCATACTATCTTCGAAATTGTGTTGTAACGCACAAAAGCCTAAAATATTTGTCCCTTACGCCATTATGAATTCACAGTTTCGTATTTATTTCATCAGATAGAATGTCGTAAAGGCACCTTCTTTTGCTGTAGTAACTAACCACATAGGGATTTATGAATGAGAAGGATATACTACGTTGAAAATGGACACGTTATCCCTTCAAATTAAAAATTTGACCCATACAACATTTTTTTTAAAGCAATATGAAGTTACGACAAAATAAATTCACTTCATAACTTTTTTATTTGAAGCGATATCAAAAAGTTAATTATACAGATCGATAGAGATTTTTTTCTGAGTTCTATGCAATTCAAAGTGTACTTACGACAAAATGTCCCTTACGACATTTGAAATTTCCAGTGTCGTTATTTTTAAAACATTATTAATATTATTTATTGTTTAGCTTAGATTATAGAGGTCAGACTTCGTTTGTATTCTCTCAAATTGAGAATTTAATCAATAAAATATTATAATACAGTGTGTGGCCTACAACCGGGGTGAAAATTTAAACGGTGCATTAAAAAGCTGATCAACAATCATTTCCACATATTGTAATTAAAAAAAAAAAACTTTTTTTTGTAATTTTTTGTTCATGTATTTTTCATTATTATGGGTTCATTTACTTGAATTAAAAGTTATCAATAACTTATCATTATTGAATCATTGAAAAATTAACAAATATTTTTTTAAAACCGTAACAAACTAGTGTAAAAATAAAAACAAAATTATTGTTATGACTTCGTACCTGGTATACTATCAAGATGTCTTGCGACTGACAAGCTACGGCATCGGGATGCTAAGATCCAATACTAAAGGTCCATAGCTTTGAATGACAATATCTCCGAACTTAACCACTTTGAAACACCGGGACCTTTACAGGATTATTGCCGATAGTCTAAGGAGTCACTCATTTCATTTTCTCCCGTGTTAAAGGCCACACACTGTATACATTTTATTTGTTCAAATACCTACTTATATTTTGAGTAAGTAATTCATTTGCACTTTTCACAAAACATCAAACAAAGCCAAGTAAATAATGATTTCGCATTTTAAGTTCGTGATTTTAGCATTTTAATACACCATAAAACTTTCTACAGCCTTTTAAACAGATGAATAATTTGATACATAAAAAGGAGCATAAAGATAAGATCTTTATCCAAATCAGAGATTTCATCTGGAAAAGTCGCGACGCGTGAAGCCGAGAGCCGTGAAAGTCATAAACCGAGCTCGGGGGCAAATTTGTAACAGTAGCCGTACCAAGAGTTGGAAGGTATGCCCGATTCACATTATTCCAGTAGCATTCCAGTCCAGCAATCCAATACAGTACTGGAATGTTACTGGAATAATGTGAACCGACACTGGAATGCACTGGAATGATTCCATTCCAGTGAGCATTCCAGTCGAGTGACTGGAAAGACCGTCAACTTTTCATTCCAGCTCACCCAATCCAGCGGCACTGGAATATTGTAGACAGCCATTCCAGTTCCAAGCCAGGGGCTTATACCACGAACTACGAAATCCGCAAATTGCGGGGATTTTTCTCTGTCAATCTAACGACGCCTTCGTTGGAATGACAGAGACAAATCCCCGAAATTTACGAACTTCGGTGTTCGTGGTAGCAGGCCAGTACTAGATAATCATCAGCGATGTGTTTCCAATCCAGGATGCTTAGCCAAGTTGCCAATCGCTAGCGCTTAGTAGCGTATCGTAGTTTTCCCTCTCTGTCCCTCTTGCATATTAGTGCGACAAAGCTGCCTTTCGCTTACGATTGACGACTAAGTGCTAGCGATTGGTAACTTGGCTAAGCACCCAGATACTCTTAAAATACTGGAGTACTTAATGTAAACGATATGCTCCAGTCCAGCACTGGACTGGATTAGACCGCTGGATTACTGAATAGGAATAATATGAACCGGGCATTAAGGATATGTTAGGTTTTATTCGATACGTAATGCATTCTATCGCGTACGCACTGACCTATTGGAGCGAGTGTGATGGCCTGCTTTACGTATCGAGTAAAACCTAACGTTACCGATACTTGCAAAGTCGCGGTACGGCTACATAACTGGGGCGTTACACGGAGTGTCGCTTACGACATGCCTGTGTCTTGTGTGGCAGGGGGAACAGTTACCCATTTATTTATTTTAGTTTATTTTATTTAACAACATATTTACACGGCATTACAGACAAGCCAATACACCGAGAAATCAAACATTGGTTACATAACAGAAACAAAACATAATATTCTATGCAATACAATAAAAATAGTGTGACATCAAACAAAGGTACTGGACAGCCTATCATCCATCGACTCGCAAAACCTTAAACATTCACTGCACACAGTCGCCCATCTTCACGCAAACAAGTCACATTCTGGTGCCGATATCAAGAGCGTATTGAGCAGAGCGAGCGCGCGAAGGAGAGGCCCATACTACGTGAACTGTTTAGGGGGGGGGGGGGGGGGGAGAGGGTCCGTCAAAGTACCACTCTTGGACACCAGGGGGAGGGGAGGTCTGTTATCTTATCACGTGACTAGTATAGTTGGAGACTAGATTATTTCGTAATAATGTAATTTGAATAGGACTCACACGCCACTTTTTCCCATCACTACAATTTTTAAAACTAAAAGTACAATTCTACAATTAAAATTTACTATTTAACCTACGCCTGCACTCTCTCACTCTTGCAGTACGCGTTTCAGTACGCGTTTTCAACGACCAAAAAAGACTACATGAAAACTAGGGGGGGGGGGGAGTTTGTCTTGGCATATACTACGCTTGGTTACCAGGGGGAAGGGGGGTAG
>JALPQI010015904.1:0-34152 GCA_025490895.1 Thaumatotibia leucotreta | reverse complement strand
AAACATACACCGGGGTTAGATCTTTGTTTATTTTACTTGTATTGTATACAAATAAAATAATAGGTAAGTATGAAAAATACTTAATAATCCGAAGTTTATGCCATTATTGTTTCTTCGTAGTCGCAATTATAGGTACACAAAATTCACAGTCATCTTCCACACAATCTCTAATATACTTTTAAGTAAAACGAACACAATACAAAGTATCACGTTTTACAATTACTGTTTTTATAAGATGTATTGTATTTTTTCAGATTTCATGCAAAAGATACTCAATTATTCAATCTGCTACATTTATGGATTTTAATATTATACTGAATTAAAAAACGGTTGTTTGGAACGGAACGGAAATGCAACAATGTTTTTTGAAATTCAACATTCCGTATTGCGGCTCCTTTGTTTATAAAGAAATCTAAACCAAACATATCTACTTTATTCAAAACAGCATCATGTATAAATATGGCTCCTATGATTGATGCATTCGAATATATTTTTAATTCAAAAAGGTTTTAAATTCTAATACGGCAGTTTTGATGAATGAAAAATCAAATTTAAGAGGATATTTTAAAATTAAAGCTGCCACATTCCGTTTTGCGACTCCTTTTTATATAAAGAAACATAATATTTACGTATTTATTTTATTCAAAACGGCCACATCTACAAATATGGCACTTTTGCTTACATATTTTTTAACATAATCACTTATTTTTTCGTTTCATGGCACTTTTTCACAAAAATGTTGTGCGTTTTGGTCGACAGTCGAGTCGCAACTGACAAAAATGGCAGTTTAGCACTGAAATTAGTCTCGAAAGAGCGATAGTGCAAAAAGGGCACCTGCATAATTTTGATACTTACTAACGTCAAATCGACAGGTGTCTTAGTGTCACGTAAAATATTAGTGCTTATAATGTCGTTTTTGCAATAAAATCATTTTTGACGGTTTTCGAGTTGTGTCGCTTTTGTATTTAATGGACGATATGGTCTAGCAGTTTGTAACACACTCGGTGAACAGGGATATTTTTTTTCATGTTTCCATAAGTAACAATACATGTTTATTATATTCAATTTTACATTCTCATTCTATTCTTTTACAAACCTTAACCTAAATACAAACTTAAAACTAACTATCACTAAAACATTCAGTTACAGCATAGACAACACAATACAAAACACGCACTAAATATAAAATATTTCCCCCAGATCCCCCGCCTCCGGAAAACTCCCTCAAATGCTGGCCACATTCCCCCTTTGCAGGGCCAAGCCTAACCTCTGGGCAAAGAAAACACCCGCCCTAGGGTCGCCCGAGACGCCCACTAGCCGGACCGATACTTCCTTCACAATTTTTTTAGTATCGGTCGACCAGGGACCCAAAGTCTCCACCGCAAGCGCCGCAAACTCATAATCGCTCGTTAAAAAAGCATACTTGCGGCGCTTGAGCGTCTGGGCCTGGTCCGCGGCTGTCCCAGACTTTCGAGCGGACCCTTCAACATGGGACGGGGCCAGCGTATCCACACAGGTAGCGTCCCACGCTAATGGGCGACCCAGACTCCATGGCACGAGAGTGCAGCCGTCAGGCCTCTTGCCGTCAGCCGCAGAAAGGCCTGCCGGCTCCAAAGTCGCAGGAAGCGAGGCAGTACTGAGAGCGCGGCGAATTAAATCATTCATGGTGGAATGTCGGTAAATACGGCCAGCGCTCATCCTGCAATGCAGGCCATGCCGACCCAAGCAATCCACCGACAGACCACACCGACTGCAGGCGTGGGCTTCGCATATTTTCAAGCCCAAGCGCAGGCACACCACAATACGCAGGGCAGTTGGCCCCAAATTGCGTGACGGAAGCGCGTGCAACCAATACCCTGACTCCTTCTCCGACACAGCCAGGAGTCGGGCCCGTTCTAGGTGGTCACAGGAATCCTGCAAGAGGAGTTTGTACCGTGCCTCCACGTTAATGACGTCCCACGCCACCTGGCTTGACTTGTCCTGCGGGACCAGATCGACCGAATGGTCCGCCCTCCATGCCGATTCTGCCTCTGCCAGGCACGACACCGACACGTCAGCGGTTGAAGTTACGCGAAGAATACCGCCAACGAGGGTGAGTGTGCTGTAGGCAGAAGACAAAAACGCTGGTAGGGCCAGATCGCCAGTCATACGGACACCAAGGCCACCAAACCTTATCGGGAGGGTAGCCTGCGACCAACTATCACGCTTAAAACTAACGTTTAAAATCTTACAAACCGCCTCCTTCAGGAGATTATCCACGCTCGCAGTAATTGCAGGAAATTTCCAGACGGGGGCGCAGCGGAGAACGTACATGAACCGCGGCGAGAACAAGCAAAGGCGCAGAAGGTAAATCGCCATGTGCGGACTAATGTTAAATAATAGGTCCGAGCACCTATTAAAAAGCTCGATTTTAGAAGCTATGGACGCCGCTATAGACTCATCCAAAATCGGCGCTCCCAGAAGAGTGAGAGAGGCGCGAGATAAAATAGAAATATTTGGAGTGAGCTGGTTAATGTCGCTAATCAGAGACGACCGAGTGTTAGCAGGAATGGCATCCGAAATAAACAGCTCACACTTATCGTAGTTCACCGACAGACCAACCTCCGCAAACCTATCGATTACAGTTTTTAGATCGGCTAAAACTGTCGATATATTACCCCCGATAGTGCCATCGTCGAGGTACCAGCAATTCAACTCGGACGTGAGCTGGGTAATTATTGGGTGGATAGCCAAACTAAATATCACCGGTCCCAGCGGATCCCCCTGCTGGCAGCCCACGCACGAAGGAATTTCGTTATCCTTGTACATGAGGCTTGACGCTAAATCATAACACTGCCAAAGATAGCCGTAAATCTCCGGGAGATCATTCTCTACCTGAGCCAGAAGGATTCCGCGGTGTATGGAGTTAAAAGCGTTGCACACGTCGATCTTTACCAAAATTTCAAAATTTTTGTTATCTAGGAAAGACCGGGCTGCGTGCACCGCTGCCTCACAACCACCTGTAAGGCCAAAACCCAACTGGACGGGCCTAAATTTCTGCGCCAAACGGGGACGAAACTGAAGACAGCAAATTTTAGATGCGAGACGACGAAAAGTGTTGCCAACAGCAATGGGCCGAATACCCCCATCTTTTTTCTTCAAAGCGATAAGATTAGCGCCGTACAATACCGGAAGAATTTCTTGGCAAACTTTCCCGGCCAAGGTTATAACGTGTAGGTTTTTAACGTGTATTCACATATGGTCTAGCAGTTTGTAACACACTCGGTGAACTAATTAATATTGACAATAGTAAATAAGTCTTATGTTATAGCGTAAGTTAAATGCTATTCACAGTGGGAAATTTATGAACCAGAATTTATATGCTATTTTATGTTTTAGCTTGAGGAAATCCCTTTATATAGTAGTTTACAAAACAGTAATGGCTCGGGGCATGAGAGACATACCATCCGAGGTTTAATTTGGCAGCAAACCTTATATAGGAAATTTATAAATACCTGTCTATTCTACTAGGTACCGGTGGATTTAAATAGAAACCGTGATTTGTGGTTGGTGCTCTTCACTAGACTCTCAAGAATACTTCTCCGCTGCCAGACATGGATGGGCCGGCGCAGTGAACAGGACCAGACCTCCGAGTTTACCGCCGGTGACCCGTAGTGCAGACTCAGAACTCCAGGATGATGAAAAGATCGACGCAATAAAATGACACTATCCACAGGACTATCTACAGTAATGTATAGGGGTCGGAACTATGGGTGCAAAACTTTAACAAAATTTCTCAAGTGGACTTGACATAGCACATACATCCATAAAATATATTACGGCGTAAGGCCCTTTTATATCAGGCTCCGGCCGAGCTATCGGGGGTGGTTTAGCTATCTAACTACTAGCTACTCATTACTAACTGTACTCAGAATACTGAATTACGCATTTATGCGTGTAGGCATGGACTCATGCATGAATTAAGATCTTTTTTATTACTACTCTGGTTCGCAAGAGTTAAACCACAACATGAGAAGAACCAGGAAGAAACTCAGCGGGTTGTATGTTTTAATCTTTTCAAATCAGTGGTAATTACAATTTTAGATCATTACAATAGGTACACACTTAAAACACGATTAATCAAACGCTTTAAACAACAACAACAACAACTAATGGAAAACGACTGGAGAGTTCTAAGTTTGAGTCCATGCTTCACCAATTACAAAATACAAGAAATAACGTCTCGTCAGGATGCTAGGAAATAATGATCTGATTCTAACGAACTATTGAATCTAGTCAAACTCCTCTTACTCTGGAGTGCACTTAATCAAATCTATTCGCGGTCTCAAGATAGACTGACTTAAGGGAAGGAATGATCATAATCGGAATCTATTCCAAGTCTAGGCAAGAATCAATCTTTCGAAGTCTAACGTCGTGGTCTTCTTCTCAAAGCCCCTACGGGGTTTTGGGGATGCTGCTCGGAGCATTGGCTCCTTTCAGCGGTTTCAGCTCCGCCAGCCATAACTATGGCTGGGTCCTTGTGATTGGGGCCTCTTTCGAGGCCCCGGTGGGTCAAGTCCATGGGGCTTCCTGCGATGGCGAGTTCGAGCCGGCCGGGTGGGACCCCGTTGGGGGAGGCCCAGCCAGCGATCGTCAGCCAGGGGCAGGGCGGGGGGTTGTCGTTCCGAGAGGGTCATTCCAGTGTAGCGGGGTCTGCAGGCGCTGGTTCGCGTGGCAGCCCTAGTTCCGCTAGCCTTTTAAGGATAATCGGGACCGGACTTTTTCCTCGAGGTGTTGGGGGCATCGTTTATTGTGTCAATAGCCACAATTGTTTGTAGGGTAGTTTTGATTTCCCTGGTTTCGAACTACCCACACCTATGCTAACGCACCGGTGGGGCAGCTTAGGGTGGTTGAGTCTAGATCTCGATCAGTGCGTAGCCTCTCGTGACCGCAGCTTGCCTGCAGGCCACCTAGCTCCGCTAGCCGAAGCCGGACCCGGTGAGACCCGCTTGTGGGAGGCCGGGAACGACAGCGGCACCACGGTGCTAAGTGGTTGCAGCGGTGAGTTTGGGGCGATCCGGACGAGTGCGTAGTAGGCGGAGCTGTTTCGCATTTGGCTACACGGCGAATCCGAAGTCTAACGCGCGAATGCATCCATGAACACAGTGCTAGTGACCTTTTATACTGTCAGGTCATAAACTACCTGCTTCACAGGCGGGTAGATCTCAACCGGATTTTATTATCAACCTGCATGGACCAAAGCAAAGACCAATCCAAGCAATACATTGCTTATCGTTTTCTAGATTTAGTAACTCTTAACAAATTAATTGTAAACATTGCAAACAAAACTGTTCTCATTGTAAATAACACAATTCTGGCGTTCGACGACTCGACAGTCTCGACGTACAGGTCTGCGCCAACTGAAGCGCGACTCCGACAGATACATATCTACACATCCACATATTGTTAGTTGAAGATTCCGAAATAGGAAATAGAATTGGATACAGATTTTTCAATAATATTCGTATTTTTCTTGGCTAAAGTGTTCTCATATGTCAATTTTAAAGTTTTGCACCCATAGTTCCGGCCCCTAGACTAATGTACTATTAAAAATAGAGTTAATTTTTCAGCTGTGTGTCTGTCATTATATTCTATGCAACCTAGCAAATTAGATTGCAGTTTGGTTTCTGTTGGTGTTAGCTATGACGGCTATTGTAAAGTTAATAAATGCGTGTCTAGGTGGTTTGTGAAAAATAAAATAAGAGTCTGAAATGTATACCAACCTTTTTTTGGTAACACCCCACGGTTCTAGTGTGGTGGGGGTCCGGAGGGAAGGAAATCCTTTCTCATAAACCACAAAGAGATGCACTGCCAAAAAAAGTATAACAAATAAAAATTAAATTAAAAAGCTCGGGCGCCAGGCAGCCAATCTCGTTAGAAAAAGAGAGAGAATCCCCTTTAAAACTTGGACTTTTAATCTCAAAGCAGGGGTCTGGAATTAAACTAAGTATTTATCTTTCAATTCATATTGCTATATTCCCAAACAAGATGGTAATGCTTAGCAGAGAATAGGTTTCTTAATTAAATTACAGAGGGTGATTAAAAGTAAATTAGGGAGTCCGGAATTATATCAACGCAAGGTGAGAACCGGTCATATTGGCGATCATTGGGGGAGGCCTATGTCCAGCGGTGGACGTCTTTTGGCTGAAATGATGATGATGATGATGAAGGTGAGATAATTACGCACTTCCTTTTAATGACTAATTGGCACAATTTGTTTTTGTTTATATGAATTCTAATAGGAATTTTGGATTTTAAATAGAGTATTACATTGAAGACTAAGTTGAGGATTAAGTTGAGGACTTTGCTATTAAAAATAAATGCACACATAGCATATCAGTTCAAGGCTCGTAAAATAATTGTCGAAATAAACAACTGAGCAAGCGGGCTCCGGAATACTTTTGCAAAGAGCAATCAAGACTTTGGTGCCTAATCCCATATTTGACTCCACTGGTGTAAAATCATGGAAACGGAATGTGTCATCGCCGCCATATATTTCAAAATCATAGATGAACCCTGATACACCAGCCCGCACGAATATTTTAAAGCCCCACTTTTTGGGTTTGTTCTTGACATACTGTTTACGGTTGCCTGCTTTTTTTCCTTGATAGGGTACCATCATTTCGTCCACACTAAACCTAGTCTCGTGATCGACCTTGACGAAATTTTCGCGAACCATCTGAACGGTCGCATTTTGGAGAAGCATTCTGGAGGTCGAATTTTATAGTATCGATCGCCGTCATCAAGAAGGTTGTTGTTGAAATGAATATAGCGACGAATAGCTTGAAACCTTTTTAACGACATAGTGTCGGCTATAGGTGCATATCTGTATTCTTTTGACCAGTAGTCCGTATATGCTGGTACCTTTACTATGCCCATAAGCAAGTTCATAGCTATGAAATCTTTTATGTCATTTACAGTGACATTTATGGATTTTCCAGTCACCTGTGTGGAATACAAATTAGTCTGACTTACTATCATTTCAACTATGTCCTCGGTACAAAACATCTCAAAATATTGTAGCGGAGTCTTCACTGAGTCAGCAACAGGCAATTCTTTTTCAGTTATTTCAGCACGGTGCAAAAACTTCTTGTTAGTCCATTTAAATTCTGTTTTTTTTTTGTACCCTTATGCTACGTTGTGATATAGATCCCCTTTGCAAACGTTTAGGAACATTTCGACCAGTACCACGTAGTCTAGACCGCGTAGACAGTGGGGTCAGTGGATTTGGAGATGGCACACCTGTCGAAGATGAAGCTACTGAAAGGGGAGGCAGTTCAAAATTGTTCCTAATGTTCGAAGGAATTTGACGTAACGTGCGACGTGTTAGAGGTGAAGCTGCTGGTGCAATCGGTGTTAATGGTGATGATGTTGCATATACCATTGGAGTAAGCGGGGATGGTGTTGGTGCAGCATGACTAAGCGGAGATGGTGATGGTGCAGCAGGACTAAGCGGAGATGGTGCCGGTTGGATATCAGTGTCTTGCAATTCAGGTATATCTTCATCTGATAAAATGTGCAAATTTTCGAATGAAGATGGTAATGAAGGGGCGGGAGAGCTATCATCATCACTATCTTTGTTATGGTTAGTATCAAGCCGCAGCACAACTGATGGGATTTCTGGCTCTGAGTCAGATGATTCATCTATATCCGAGCTGATGCCAGGCTTTGGCACCAAAGCCAGTATTTTTTTAGCTCGGTAAAAAGTTGGTCGCCTGCCTCCCTAATCTCCCTATAAAAACAAACACGCGCATAACATGCAAAGCACAAAACAATCACAGGCCCTAAAATAAATAAAAAATACATTTTTATGTATGGAGTGGTGAAATAGGTGTTCAAATGTCATTAGAGTGTATATTCGATCACTCTCTTTGTCAAAAAAGGAGATATCACCCATGCCAATGTAATCTGACATTCATATACCACTTTGTTACATTTTGGCAAGCATATTAGCGTGAAAACCTTAAAAATGAAGATACACATGAAAATGGCTATGTGCACCACAGGATACACCGTTATATTGACCACAAATAGCATGAACTTGGCAATGTGCATTTCAAGATACACTCAAAAAAACGCAACATTCACCAGTAACTAGGCAATGTGTCTTGCAGGATACATAAAGTTTGCAGGTCAATATCACAAACGTGATGCAAGGTATATTACACACAATTCACTTTTTCCTAACCGAAATGCTGAGATGAGGCCATTTCGTAGCTTACACGTCCTTATTTGTATAATATTTATTTTTTCGTCTCTGTATTTTGTGTGTGCTACGAATAAAGTTTTTTCCATTTTCTAAATATCCTTTAGTTTACAAATCAAACTCTTTTTTTCTAGTTTTGTATATAAAATAAGCCAATTTTTTTATTTTCTTACCTTCTTGCGCGTGAGCATGGTGCAGCCGGTGAATCTATCCGTTTTGACGTTTAAACAGTGTTGCCAATATAATTTTTACTGCAATGTACACGTTCAGAAATAAAGACAAAATTTAAAAATACTGGTGCGTTCAGAATCACTTAAGTCGTCGCACGTCGAAAATTTTTTGAAGTTGAATGTATCTTGTAGGATGCCATGCCAAGAAAAGGGTTAAACCGGCGATGGACGACATACCAAAAGTTTTGTTTTCAGCAGTTGTTTTAATCCAAGTTTCTACAGTAATTAATACCTCATTCTTATCACATGGCAGTTTAATTTCATCTGGCAGTGAATGATCCAATGATGATGTAAAAGATGATCTCATTCTTGTCAATATGTCATGCCCTGCAATTTGTAGCTCGTTTATGTCAGGTCCATTCATTTGCAGCTGATGTGCTGGTATGTCTAGTACTGTGGGCTGTAAAGATGTTAATGTCTATGCCCGCCTCCTTAAGTACATTTTTTATCCACCGATTTATAGTATGTGTGGAATTTATTTAAAGTTCATTTTAAGTAGTTACGCGACAGGTAAAAAAATATTTTGTAATGTTTTTAAATAATGGTTGTTTACTGCTTTTGCCTGAGGTTTTGATTATATCTGGTATATTAAATTTATTCATCCATAAATTTAATATTAATCTTAATTAATGATAATGTTTGAACTCTATTTGTCAGCTGCTCGAGACATAGGACTTCATTGTGGTACAACCCTATTCAATAGTTTAAGACGATACTAGGGTCCCATGTCATGTGATATTTTGGCTCTGGTGGCTTTTTATTCGGAATACATCTACCTGTCCTATTTTTAGGACAGCAAAATTTACTCATAACTGCTCATGACGTCATATTTTTCAAAGAAATATGAATTTTATTTTATAGGTTCCAAGATTAAAAATAAAATGTTTTTTTTTTAGGACACTGGGTTATTACTTCACGATGCCGACTTCTTGAGTTTCTTAACTGTTTTATCAGGATACTGTGTTTCTAAGTTATCACTTTTAAGAGCGCGTCGAGAACAGATACGTGCACGTGGCATAACCATCGAATTCCGACTGTTGTTTACGCGAGCGGGAAGGGCCGAGGGAGGGGGATTGTGCTGAGGGAGTGTAGCTATCTTTACCTGGAACCGGTTTTTAGAGTTCGGTTTTGGGACTTTTGGCCGCCCAGATTGAGCAAATACCAGTATGTGGGGCGATTGCAAGGATTTTATCAGCAGAGCATACCTATTTAGCACAGTAGGCCGTTCCACGAACTGAAACTGCAGGAGTTGGGTTATTTACTTCCATGAGGCTTTTTAATGAAAATACCGAAAATCTGCGTAATGTTGTTTGTAATATAACTCAAATATTATAAACTGAACATGTACATTTTTGGTTAAGTAAATGGCATGGAGATGCCTTAAGATTAAATTATGGGTATATTAGGACAAGAGATCAAGCCATATAGTTCAGGGATTTTGACAAGAATGACGGCAGAAGCTATTATACATAGATCATAGAGGAAGTAGGCACAGACAACATAGAGATAAATCCTAGTGGATTACAATTGAATAGATTTCCTTATGGTGTCATCGCGAATAAAAACGTATTCGCAGGTTTGCAAATCTTTATGCACAAACAACGTTCTATTGTTACGCGCACCTAAAGATTTGGGTTTATATTCTTTTACGGATGTTGTCTACCAAGTTCGAAAGATCCCCTGATTCCGTACACTGTGTGGTAAAGAAATCTCCTGGCAACCGCATGGCCCGTCTAAACATAATTTCAGCGGCTTCGTCGCTTCGACCGGCGGCGCGCAAACCTAACATGACGGTGGATAACTCGTCCTCCCAAGAGTTATCTCTTATCCTTGCCATGAGCGCAGATTTAAGGCTGCGGCGAAACCTATCAACTTTATCATTACTCTGGGGATGAAATGGGGTAGTCCTAATCTTATTAATGCCTAACAATTTCATCTGTCATTGGAAGAGATGACTTTCGAACTGTCTGCCCTGGTTCGTCGTGAGTCTAGTCGCACAACCATAACGCGAGATCCATTCATCGTATATAACCTTAGCTACGGCTGACATTTCATCTATGGGAAAAGCTTCAGGCCAGTCTATCTACTATGGTTAAGAGGTTGCGATTATCACGCGGAGATGTCGGTAGCGAACAAACTAAATCCACGTGAATATGCTTCTTCCTATCGACGTCCTCGAAAGTTCCAAGTCTGAAACCGTTTGTCGACTAATCTTCGACTTTTAATTTAACATTGTATAGGTATACATGACTTTGCCCATGTCCCAACGTCTTTCATACCAGACCAGAAAAAAATACGTGAAACCATTCTACGAGTGGTTCGCGTTCCGGGATGACTCAAATCATGTACACTTTTGAACGCTATCGGCCTAAATTTTTCTGGTATGTATGGACGTACCTCATTTTCTAACGACATTTCACAAACACGGGTTGATTGCATAACTATTGTTTTTAATTTCAACATTATTGTTATTTGACTATGAAAGTTGTTAGTCAAGCAATGGACTCGTGCTAGACTAATACAATTTGAATTTGGAAGGAACTTTGAGGATTTAATATGGGGAGACGGTATCGCTATAACTTTCCTAACAAAACATTCTGCCAATTTCCGAGGGGGACGAGGTAGCACACATGTAAATGATCTAACTACAAATGCATTTCTTCTTCTCGTTACTACTCACGCACACTTAAACAATACCACAACACTAAGTTAAATTATCACACTAATACAGTAAAATTTCTATGCGGACACAATTTCAAACTATCGACGTAGGTGTAATCGAACCGATTAGTATGGCTTTCAAGTGTCTGAAGATTATCGTATCGATATATTTTTCTAAGGGCTGATTTTTCAATCCTCAGTTAAAAGTATCCGTCAGTTAAAAGTATTACCATCCTTATCGCTGGTCATCAGTCAAAACAGGATAGAGCTAACATTTATTTGACAGTTACTGTTATCTGGGGATTGAAAAGTCAGTACTAAACGTCATAGATTGACATGCACCTTGGTACTATATATTGTTGTTTTGAGTATTTAAATAAAAGTAAACCGACAATTAGTAACAGTTATTAATTAATCAACCAATTTTAATACAACACCGCCTGAATTGCTTGCCATTAACCTACTTCAATTGATTATGTTTTCGTTTATCGCGATCTTTGACTACGAAGGCTGTAACTGTAAGGAAAGTCTTGGTCAATCACGTGCATTGCGAAATCCGTAAATCAATTATAGTATTTAATAAATAATATTAATTAGCGGTTGTGAAAGAAAACAATGTATGTCCATACGAAAGTACACACGAGTATTATTTATTTTGTTGTAGTAAGAAAGTTTTAGTTAGCTCGGGTAAAACTCACTGAGGCTTAATTGTGAATACTCGTAAGGATACAATTTGAATACAAGTACGTAGGTACAAGGTGCGTAGGTGCGTATACATACAAGTTTATGCAATAAGGCCGGTGATATTGATATTCCTTGGTGATATTTTAGTAAGTACCTAAATACAATTTATAATATAGGTCCAACTAGCGTTAAGTAGCACTTGTAAAAATGAAGTTATTGAATTCGATAAGACTGTGTTTTTATTTACTTACTGTGAGAACACTAATATACGTAAACACAAGTGTCCGTATCTCGACATTTTATACCTACTCTCGACATTGTGTCATAAAGAGTAACGTTCACATCACTATGTATTTTCGCGCGTAATACGTTTTCCAAATAAGCGCAATAAATATTCAACCTTATTGGCCTTACATATAAGCTTAACATTAGACCAAGGCAGAGTCTTCTGTCTTACTTGATTCACTAAGTCTGATATTTCCTACAAAATTTAAAGATGGGTAGACCTTATTAACCTTAAATACGAGAATACAATAAATGTCAAACTTTCTCCATCAGTCAAAAATGAAAATACGAATTGTGTGCGATATTTTTGAAACCGATTTTGCTATCGATTCCCTGGTACTTGATTTTCTTGAACAATTTTATGTAATAAAATGTTGTAATATAAACAAATAAAGGCAAGATATGAAATGGTATCGCATATTTTGTATACATGATGTATTTGAACGAGTTTTGAATCCATACATAGCACATATAGGCATTTTGACGGAGCTTGTTACGGGTACATAACGATTACAAGACTGCGAAGAATCGATTAATGAAATAGTTTTTATAAACAGGTTTGGTCAATGTACAAATTCTTGGCCAAAGTATTTGGCAGAGGGGAAACGATATGAAGCCGACTCCATTACCAAATCCTCAAAGGGAAGGAAGTTCATCATACAAATTGTCTATGAATGATGAGCCTTCAAAGTCACTCTACTGAAAGATCTTCACGAGTAAAAAATGTTATTGTAAGTGCATTTAAATATAATTCACTAATGTAGTCCAACTGTCTGTTTGTTATTGCGCTGTAAATATACCTAGTTGGTAGCTTGTATATCACGATCGTCCCAGGTGTCATCGTCGGCTCTTGTTTTAGCGCGCATTACCACATCTTTACACTTTTTGTATTGTAAGAACTTGAGAATTCGTAGGTATTTTCCAATTGCTGTAGTCTGAACCGACGAAAGTCGTGATATTTGTATCACTTTTTTTCGCCGCCATTCTCACGTTGTTGTTTGTTCTTGTTTTCGTACATAATAGTAGATTGTTCAACGAGGGACTAAAACAGGCCATTGTGACACGAGATATTTATCCACCCGAGCGTAGCGAGGGTGGATGTAGTTCGAGTGTCATTATGGCTGTTTAGTCCCGAATTAAACACTCTACTTTTCACTTAGAATGCGAGGAAAAAAAACTACGTTCTACATAATCTCAGTATTTATTAACAGAAAGAACAAATAAGAAACAAAAAAATATATGTTCTGCGATGTCAAAACTTCCGATTTCTTCGGAACATGGCCACTGACGATAAGTTCGCAAACTTTTTCAAGTTATATGGTTTAGTTACAGTGTGGTTTATGCTACAAGGTGATGACGGTTGATATTTCTTAGATTTTTCATCCAAATATGTCAGAAATACGCCTTCCATAAAAGAAGTTGGTACCTAATTTGCTTTCCAGTTTTCCAATACATAAAAGTTTGATACGCTTTTGAATATATTACACTAGATTTCGGCGGCAAAAGATTTTGCACCACCTCTTTTGCATTCTTCTTCATTCTGGAGTAAAGCGTTAATACTTCTTCATCGCATGACGTGACATCGTAAATTATATAACTACGATTTGAACAATATTACTTATGGACAAAACACAAAAAATAAGCAATCAAATTCGTTCCGCGTTTCAGTTTTTATCTGTATTCCTTTTTCGAAATATGACGCTTTAAATACTTGCATATTTAGCCAACGAATTGGAGCTAACTACATAACTATTTTGAAGCTAATTGGTTATTAAAACATAAGTAATAAATTGGATTCAATCTTAATCATATATCAAACAAGTATTAAATATACATGTATATCAAGAAAATAAATCGATTCTCCTTAATTAATATTTTTGCACGATTGACATTTTGAGGTTATTTTCAATGTCAATAATCGTTCGTTCAAAAATCATAAACACCAGAAATGGCTGTTTAGGGGTTTCCAAAGTCAATTAAAAAAAAGTTTAGAGGTTGTATCCACGGCATGCACAAAAGTGGTCTATACACATGTACACAAGCACTGAAAATGGCGACTATCCTTTATTCTTGAACACCGTGAGTGTGGCTGTTTACGGATATCCAACGTCAATTAAAAAAAAATTACTTTAGTCCCTAGAGATTAATAAAGAGTTTTAGTCCCGATATGCAGGGACTAAAATAACATTTTAAGAGCATGAGAAGTGAAAAGTATTGTTGTCATTTTTTCCTTTTAACCACGCTCTGTACCATCTTAATATAAAGAATAACACTTGTTGGGTTGTTCATTATATAGTTTTATTTAAGAAATACGCTGATACAAAGCTCAACCAAAACACTTCATTTCTACAATATATCGCCATAGTGGCATAGATAAAATAGAGTTCACTTACCAGATAGAATAAACAGCATTGCCAATATATATTATGTACTACTTATTACCAACAGGTACCCTTCCTTATTAGAAACTATGGCTACGATTTTGGTTTAGTTTAATAATAATGGCATCAAATTTTTGTTCTGATACTTACATACATGATAAAATGTCTCTATATTAATAAATTGATTTGATTATTTTTGCTACTTACGTCCTCGTCTTCGCTCATGAGTGAATCAACGCCAGTTCGTTTGTCTTCGTCCTTTTTATCCAACAACGTCATGTGCTCGAAAAATAGATTTGGTTTATAAACATCACTCGCCCCCGATCCAGTTGTTTAAGATTTCTTCACCTATGATATGAATACTTCTAGGCAGTAGTTCTTCAACTCAAATTGTTTATCAAGTCCATAAGTCAGTCGTGATAGTTATATGCGGAAGTTCATGCAAAAGTTCCCTTACTTTGGTTTTTACACGGCAGTACATGTCTGGTATTACATTTTCCGAAATATGGGCACGGGAAACCATTTTGTATTTCGGGCACAACTGCCTAATATAGTGCGTTGATACCCCGGTTTATTCACTAATAGTACGGTCAAATCGTACATTAAACTCGCAAAACATGTAGTAAAGCTGCATTTTTGGTATGTTATTTAGACACCATAGGGCAGTATAAAACCACATTTTGCAAGCAAAAAAAAGTTGTGCTACCTGCGTTATACGTGAAAAACTGTGAAATTTACTGTCTATTTTTAGTTTCTGATTTTTATAAAAAAAGCCTTACGTTTTTTGAGAATATGTGTCAGGTAACGTTTAAAGATGAATAAATTTGTAACAAGATGAGATAACATGCATTACCATAGGTTTTATAGTTTCGGAGATTCGAGACTTCAAATAGTACCCTGTTTTGTAAACTAGATGAAATGTTGAGTTTTGCTAACGTTTTTGGTTTAATATCGCCTTACCTAATTATGCTACGAAAAACATGAAATAATTATCTTATAGCGCAATTAATATTCTTTCATTTAAGGGTAAAATCAGGTCAGTAAACTTTGTAATTGAAACTCAATAAGCAGGACGGCAGAAGCAGGAGGAAACGCGAAATTCAATAAGCAGGAGGTCCGCTATCTAAGTTTTTCATACAAATGGCAAGTCATGTTGCAAAGCTGAAATTTTTGTATATTATATAGGCTCTATCGGGATGTACGAAAATGCATATTAGAAGAAAAAAAAAACGGATTTAGGTATAGGACGTAAAAAACTGAAAAAAAATCGGACTTTTTTTAGTTTATGACGTTTAACTAAAAAACTATAACTTTTTGATACTAATTGCTATAAAACTATGAAAGAATCTTAAATTTGAAAGGATTTGAGCTACTTTGCATTACCCTAAATTATATAGATTTAGAGATACGACATTTCAAAATGTGCCCTTCATTAAGTTAAGAAAATAAATGCATGTTTTGAAGCCTCGTATACCCCCAACTATAAGACTCACAGTAATTGTTATCGGCTCAATTTGTTCCAAATTTAATGTAGTTATTATCTACAATTACTTTTTTTTTCTTAGCGCGAACGTTTTGCCAATATTTAGTGAATAGCTTTAACGTAACCTAAAATTTGTTTATGTTTTGATAAAAGGGCACTTTATGAAATGTCGTATCTCAAAATATATATATCTCACGGTGATGCAACGTAGCTCAAATCCTTTCAAATTTAATGTTCTTTCTTAATTTTATAGCAATCAGTATCAAAAAGATTAGTACATTGTGCATCAAGGGAGGTAAGTACGGAATTGGGCATTTTCGCGAGAAGAGATCCAAAAACTTATTTTTCTGAAACAGGTAAATTTTATGTTTTTCCTGCTCAGAATCACGAGCTCTTTCGATCCTACTAGAAGAAAAAAAGTGTCCCATCTTTTTATTTCTATTACGTAACTGTTTTTCAAACACTTTGTACAGCGGTTACAAAGTGGAGAGCATGTAAAATGTATGAAAAATGTGGGACCATTTTTTTCTTGTACTTTTTTTCTCCTAGATTGAAAGAACTCGTTATTCTGAGTAGGAAAAACATTAAATTTACCTACCTTAAAAAAAAATTATTGGATCTCATCTCGCGAAAATGCCCAATTACTAACGAGAGTGTTAGAAGCCCGACGCCGTTAGGCGGAGGGCTTTTATGACTCGAGTTAGTATTCCGCTTACCGACCGTGATGCATACAATGTTTTTCATCACACTTGCCAAAAAATAAGTTTTAAGACAAAATATTATTAAATGACGTACTGACATTTCTATTACTCCCTAGGGAATTTCACTTTTCTATTACTCCCGCTGCGCGCGCAAGCAATGGCGTGCTTAGACAGCAGGTGTGATGAAAAATAGATTTTTAGTTAAACGTCAAAAACTAAAAAAAGTGCGATTTTTTTTCCGTTTTTTACGTCCTATGCCCAAATTATTTTTTTGTTTTTCTTTTAATATGCATTTTCGTATATATCTATAAGGCCTTTATAATATACCAAAATTGCAGCTTTGCAACTCGACTTGCGATTTGTATGAAAAACTTAGATCGGTTTAAGCTTAAACTTAGTTTATCTACAGGAATATTATAATTTCCCTGTTATGTATTCAGAAGCGGTAATGTAATGACCTATATTAAGAGACCGGTGTCTGTGGCTGTATCATAATGTTAACATTAAAGTACAGGCAGAGTACAGTGCATCATAATGTTGACATTAAAGTATCGTCGTCATGATATTAATTTTAACATTATGAAGTCAACTTCTTTTTGTTGTTTTTTTTTTCAATAAATATTTATTGTAGGATATCCTTACTCAAATTGAGTGATATCAACTGATTTGAATTTTTATATTTAGAGGTAATTACTTAGTGGATATCAATGAAAATAAAGGTATTGTCATTCTAAACTAATGATATGGATGTAGATAAAGTTATGTATGTGACTGTACATAATTAGGCATTAAACACTCGTGTGATCTTATTATGAAACTCGCCTACGGCTCGTTTCATAAAACCACACTCATGTTTAATGCCTCTTATTATGCGCCAGCCACATAAATAACTATTAACGTCTTGCACGTCACAAATTTAGCCTAAATCTCGATTTACCTAAACGTCAAAGTTAAACTGCCAATATGGGCGGTTTAACTCGTTAAATCTCGATTTTGACGAGAGTGAAGCATTGCGTTCGATTGTGTTGAATTGTTATTTGTATTTTAATTTGTGAAAATGGATTTATCGTCGCTTATTGATTACGATTTAATGTCGGATGATGATGAGGAGATAGTGCAATATTTGGAAACTCCATTTTTCTCTCGACGAGTGTACATCCGAAGTGATTTGTTTAGTACGTTACGAGATGACGAGTTTTTGAAAAGATTTCGCTTAACCAAAGAAAGCACTGTGCTACTTTATAACATCATGACAAATAAATTTCCTAATGAATTTGAGGGGTAAGTGTAGATTCCACTCTTATTTTAATGTGGAAATGAAATATCCACCTGATTCCTTCTTTCTTTTTAGGAATAGAAACGCTATATCACCAATGAACCAATTGTTGTGCACGCTGAGGTATTTTGCAACTGGAAACCAATTAACTGCTTGTGGCGATGTTATTGGTGCACACGAATCGACTGCGTGTAGAATTATACACAGAGTGACACATGCCATTGCCTCATGTTATTCAGAATTCATCAAAATGCCGATAACTGATGATGAGCAGAATAATACTGCGGCAAAATTTTATACTAACTATAGCAAAATTTCCAAGGTGCATTGGTGCCATAGATTGCACTCATGTGAAAATTTTATCACCAGGTATGTAAAGTATATACCTACTAAGCACAGATATTTTTTCTTTGATAGGAGTTAAATAACAGTTGTACAAATTATTATATCAATAGGTGGTGAACATGCCGAAATCTACAGAAATAGAAAAGGCTACTTTTCTATAAATGTACAGTGTATATGCTCTGCCGAATTAAAGTTCCAAGATGTAGTTGCTCGTTGGAACGGTTCTGTGCATGATGCAAATATCTGGGACAACTGTGCACAGAAGCGAAACTTCATACAGGTTAGTTGGACCTTTTTCAATATTTTGCTCAATACTTCAACCATAATGATAGTTGGAGTATGTATTTATTATACCTATTTGTATTATTAACATACCATTTTGGGTTTATTTTGATAAAGATAAAGATAAAGATAAAGATATTTTATTTGCTAAGGACACACAGATATACAAGTACAGATAGTAGGTACAACACGGTTTCGGAAGCAGGTATCCTGTCGTCATCCGACATGCAAATTATGTTCAGAAATACATTATGTTCAAACTACCTATATTTATCATTAAAATTAATACATTAATTTAAATTGGTAATTATTTGATATTACTATTATCATTAATCATTAAGGATTTCAATTAATTAATTATACATTTTGTTTCCTTTCTGGTATGCAGAAATTTGACAAGAAACTATCCAATTTATATAAACAATAGCCCAAAATTATTTTTAAAATTATTAAAATTCAAATTACACATTTATTATTACATATTTATTACATTTTTATTAATAGTAAATCAATTTATATTTTTCGATTATTATACTCTACATATTCTTTGGTACTATAAAAACAGTGCTCTAGCAGAAAACTATTTAACATCCGTTTATATTTCGTACCGTTTAACTGTTTTATGCTGTCCGGCAAATCGTTGTATAGAACTATGCACATATTATACGCATTCTTTTTGTAAATCGTTAAGTGGCATCGAGGTTGATGTAAAAGGTTCTTGTATTGTGTTCTCTGGCTCATATAGAATTCTGACCTCATTTTAAATAAGTCTGGTCGGTTTTTTACTAGTTCACATGCTTTTTTTATATACATGCAAGGTAGCGGCAATATATTTGTCTTCTTGAAAAGCGGCTTGCAGCTATCGTCAAATCTAGCTTTCATTATTGCACGTATACAATTCTTTTGCAATTTGAAAGCTCTTTCAACATCAACTGAGTTTCCCCACAGAAGTAAACCGTAACTTAACACTGACGAGACAACGCCGTGGTAAGCTGTAACTGCTGCTTCAATGCTAACTGTATTTCTCAATTTTCTTAAGGCAAAAATAAATCTAGTTAATCTGCTGCAAACTGCATCAATATGATCTTTCCAGTTGAGATGCTGATCAATGTTTAACCCTAAAAATTTAATACTTTCACATTTTAAAACTGGTATATTGTTATAATCGATATTTAATTGAATTGGAAAACTATTATATGAATGGAATTGAATATAGAATGTCTTTGTCATATTAATATTTAGATTATTTTTACATGTCCAATTTTTTATGTCAGCCAGAGCATTATTAACTGTACTTTCATATGTATCAGGATTTTCAGCCTTAACTAGTAGAGTTGTATCATCTGCGAAAAGTATACATTTGTGAGGGATAGCTAGAGGGAGATCATTAATGTACACCAAAAATAAAAGAGGCCCTAGGATGCTCCCCTGAGGGACACCAGACTTAACTTCACGAAAATCTGAGCGGTATTTAACTTTAGTAAAACTCTTTTTTATCTTTTCTATTTTTAAAATTTCTGTGCATTGTTTTCTGTCTGACAAATAACTTTTAATCCAATTTTGCGCGACTCCTCGGATTCCGTAACGTTCAAGTTTGGCTAGTAGTCGACCATGATCAACGCAATCAAATGCCTTGCTTAAGTCGAGAAATATTGCCAAAATAGGTAATTTATTGTTTAGACATTCCGTTACAAATTTTACAAAATCGAAACAAGCAAGTTCAGTTGAAAGACCTTTTCTGAAACCATATTGTTCTGGTTGTAATAGCTCGTTTCTTTCAAGAAATCCCGTTAGCCTACGACACATTGATTTCTCTATTATTTTAGAAATAACAGGAACAATAGTTATGGGCCTATAATTGTTAGGATCTTTGCGGTCACCTTTTTTGTGTAAGGGTTTTACCACCGACAGTTTCAACTGTTCAGGAAAAACCCCTTGAACAAATGATAAATTTATAATGTGTGCTATAGGGTGACATATCCAAGGAGCACTCAGCTTAAGAATGTATGTTGTTACGTCATCATATCCGGAGGTTTTACTGTTATTAAGAGACATTATAATTTTAAAAGCTTCTTGAGCATCAGCAGGTGTTAAGAAAATTGTGGAGTGAAAGTTCTTAACATTATTCGATACATTATTATTAGAATGTTGGATTCCACTATTTGTACCCGAATTTGGTAGGGTTATGTCAATAAAAAAATTATTCATTAAATTACAAATGTCCTGCGGATTATTAAATGTCATATTATTAAAATTCAAATAGTCAATTTCATTATGCATGTTAATATTGGATAAACTGGAAGAAATAATGTCCCATGTAGCTTTACACTTATTTTTACTACGTGATATATGATTAACATTATTGATTTTTTGAGATTTCGCGATACATTTTCTTAATGATCTGCTGTAGTTTTTTAGTTTTGTTTTATTGTTAGATTTATTTGTTTTTGTAAGTGTGTATCTTAGGTACAATTTTCGTTTAGTGTGACAGGATTTTTTAATACCTTTTGTTAACCATGTGCATATTTTAAAGCGGTTGTTAAATTTGACCTTTATTATGGGAAAACATAGGTTGTATAACAAACACAGCATCTCATAAAATGACTTAAAAGCTTCCGTCAGGTCATTGGAGGACATGACATCGTAAAACGATAGTGCTGATATGCACTGTAGGAATTTGTTAACATTTTCATTGTGATAGTCTCTCTTGTATTCAAACCAAGTATGACATATCTTCTTTTGCATTACGTTAAAAGTGATTGTTTGAGCCCTATCATGATCTGATAAGCATATTTGATGTGTTTTTGCACTAACATTCTCAACGTTACTGGCTATTTGGTCGATACATGACTTTAACCTAGTCGGAGAATCTATGTGTAATGTGAAGTTATATTTGTGAAGTGTAGTTTTTAAATCTTTCACATAAGGGCTATCTTTTAGCACATCTATATTCCAGTCCCCACAGATTACTATTTTCTTTTTCTTGTATTTGCAGGACAGGTGGAATAGTAATTTATCCAGCTTGTGAATAAATATTCCAATATGGGATTTTTTTTTGTACTGGTATTCTATATATTACTAGGATAATAACGTCCAAGCCAATCAACTCTATACCACAACATTCAAAGTAAAAATCTGTTCCTAAGTTCGACTCTAGCACTATTTTTTTAGACTGCAGATTTTTATTAACTAGTATAGCCGTTCCACCCCTACGATTGCGTCTACTGTAAAAGGCTCCTGGAGTAAAGTTTTCTAATTTAACATTATTTTCTGTGACCTTAGTCAAAAAAGTTTCACTAATGCAAATGACATCAATTTCCTGGTTTTTTGTGTGGAAATTGTTCATTGCAATTTGAAGTTTGTCTAGTTTACATAAAAGTCCTCCTATATTTTGATGTAACACACACAAAAAATTGCTAGAACTATTTGTATCGGTATGTGTAATTACTTCAATATCATTATTAACGAAAAAATTCCGAGTCTTTCGGACTACTGTGGCATGAAAATTGGTCGTGTATCATGGTCTCATCGTAACTTTTATTGTCTTCCTGAATTAAATCAATTAAGGTCCTCACATCTTTAAAAATTACGTGAATACCATATTTGTTTATGCGTCCCGACTTCAGGTAAAACATTTCTTGATCATACGCTAGGTTACGATTACTATCTAATAGATAAACATAGTTGTATTTGGAATTATCTATGTATAACAGCTGATTAAACAATTCCACTCTCGAGTTAAACATGTTACTAAACAAACCAATATTGTAAGTTGGGTAACATACAATAATATTAGTGTGTGTTAGTGCTGTTGTGACATACCTTATATATAAGACTAAGTTATCATAGCATTGGGACTTTTTGAAGTCCTCTTCCCCAATAAAGATTAAACAATAGTCTTCTTTTGTGTAGTTGAGCAATTTTTTGTCCAAATCACAAAACAGTTTACGGGTCCCTACGCCCGGATATAGATAGTGGCAAAGATTATAGTTTTCACCGAAATTACTATTTGCTATTACTAAGGTTTTATTGAACTTATTTGAGCTAATCATGCATATTTTTCTGGTTTTATTTGTATAGTCCAAGTTAACGTTTGCGGGAACAGTAGATACTATTTCTTCGACTGCAGTCTTCTGTGTTGCTGTATGATATTGGTCCCTCTCTCGCAGCAACGACGTATCTTTATGTTGTTGTTCAAGTGGTGATTTATGATCCTGCTCGAAATCCATAACAATTCCAGTCACGGTTTTTGGTTTACCACTTGCCGTCAACTCATTAACGCTCTCATTTTGCTTTGCATTCGGTGTAAAGACCAGTGTGGATTTGGTACCTTTTGGTTTCTTTGTGCTGGAGTCGCTGGACTTGCAGATTAACTCCAAACCCGAGACTTTGTTCTTTAACTCTTCGATAACAATTTTGAGTGATTTATTTTCCGTGAGTAGATTTTCAATTTCGTTTTCTGCTGTCACTAGTTTGTCTTGAAGGTCTTCGACTTTTGTTTGTAGTCTTTCTAATTTATGCCTAAGCCCTTCGCCGATAGCAGAGAGACTTCTATTTATTTTGTTGCTCTCTTTACCAGAACTCGATGCTGGAGATAATGATGATGAACACGACGAATTTAGGTCATCCTCATCTGGCAGAGATTCAAAAGAGTTCTCAGTCGAAACGGTGATATTGCCTTTTATTTCTTTAATTTTATTATTGCTACTCTCAAGAACAGGAGACGACGACGGATTTATAGTAGTGATACATTTTTTCAGTCTCTCCATATCATCTGTTGTTTTGTTACATGGAGTACACAACCAGTTTTGTTTACTTTCTTTTGTCATGCTTCGGAATTGAGTTTCATTAACGTTAGTGGTACAGGTTACATCATACGTGTTTTCACATGACATGCATTTTAAGAACTTTCTTGTCTTAATTGTGTTTTTACATTGTGCACACACGACAGGGTTTTTTTTCGGTGGCATTGTTTAGTTTTAGTAGGTATTTATGTAATAATAGTAATAATAATAATAAGCTGGCTATTTTAGATTTTTAGTATAACTTATTTTCCTTAGTTATAAGCTTGTGTTTCTATTCTTGTTAAGCCCTCTGAGTTAAAAAAAATATATACTGTATTACTATGTCTGTTGTTTGCTTTAACTTCCTTGATAAGTCTTCTTCTGTTTGTGAATTGAAAATCAATTACTAGTTTTTGAGCGAGACTAGTTTTTGTGCGGTAACGAAACGCTAAAACGTCAGTCGCTCAGTTGTCACTTGTCATCCAACTCGTACGTCATGAACGAAAACAGCTGGCTAGAATACCGCTTTTTTTATCTTATTTTTATTTGTTTCTCACTGTTATTTTGAAAATTGTGTATGTGTGAGTGATAGAAAGTTTCGTTACTAATCTTAGCTTGGCAGAAATTAGTATAATGTGGCTCACCAGTGTAAAACTTCAGTTCAAATCCAAAATGCCGTGTCTTGGTGCAACTTTTAACACTAGTAAGGTAAAAATCTTTTACGTTTTACTATAATTTTCTTATTTTATTTGTTCCCGACATTCAAAATGGATGTTTACAATTTCACGCACACACGCATACCTTTGATGTTTTATATTGAATATCAAGAATAATTTGTGTTCATAAAAACAATATTGTTTAATTCCAGGTTGTTTATAAAGACAAATTGTTGGTTGGTGACAGCGGTTATGCTCAGACCAGGTATATGATGATACCACTACCTGAAAATTCTCCCAATACCAGAGCAGAAAAATTATATCAGGAATCCCAGATACGAACTCGGAATGTTGTTGAGCGAGCATTTGGGATCTACAAGAGGAGATTTCCTATTCTATCAAAAGGAATTAATGTTAAGATACAAAGAGTACCCGGTAAATGTACAAAATGACTATTATCTATAAATAATATCAAATCATATGGAAACCTGTTGTAAAACATTATTTTTATGTATTACAGGTATCATTATTGCTACTGCAGTGTTGCATAATATTGCAATATCGCAAAATGACCCCATGCCACCTCTGGAGGATTTGGCAGATTATGGTCCACAAGATGCTTCAACCACTGTACCGATGAACTCAACTCCACTTAGGAGTGTTGCTGGGAACACATATAGGTCTATATTGATCAATGATTATTTTTCAAGATTATAGGATGTTGTTAAAATTGAGAAGTAATAAATATTTGATATTATATTTAAATTGTTTTATTTAAAATTATGTTACGCATTATTAAATTACAATGAAACAAAATTTTATTACAATATTTTATTTTCTAATAATTCTAATTCCTTTGCTTGTTTTTTTAGCTGGATTTCGTTAGATTTTTTGACAAATTCAACATTTTCAGTCATCATTTCCAGTTCTTTTCTACTTATTTCTAGTTTTTTCCTACTTATTTCTAATTCTAATTGTTGCTACTGTATCTGGATTTCAACTAATGTTTTTTGTGACTGAATTAATTCTTTTTTATCATCAGCCAATTCTTTAAAGGAAGCTGATATGGGCTTTTTTTTTCTGTAAACAAAAACATATATTTTTTGAGGGGCTTGTTATATTATTTAGGCATTTGATCAAATTAGCTAAAATAATTACACTTCTCACCTTTCGTTACCGTTTCTAAACTGGGATCAATTTTCTTTCTCATCAAATTTAATCTATTGCTGCTTTGACTCAATTTAATTGGTGTGGAATCTGTAATAAAATATATTAATGTAATATATGCTTATTTACACAAATAATGTAACTCAAATCAGTATGATTGAGTATTGTCAACATACTTACATACGTATTGTCAAATAAGTCAAACTGCTCCATGTCTAGACATATTTCTTCAGCTATTGTTTGCGTGATCGCTTTTGCCTTAGGGTCATCGGTATCATACATGAAACTCTTTTCCAAAATGTTCTTTAAAGTAGCTTGTTTTTTAGGCGGCAGACCATCGTCGGCACTTGAGGTACCTGGGGTGCTTTTTCCAACTCCTTTTCGTGATAGCGCTTCACGTGTGTCCACATGTTAGATGTCGTGAAGCCCTTCGATGAAACTGCTTTGCTACCACGAGAAACGCTGACATTGCAATATAAACAAGTGAATGTAAATACGTATTAAAAAAATACAAAAGCTGTATCTGTTTCTAACCCTATATATTTTATTACTTTATCTACAAGACGTATTTATTTCAAAACAAAACATAATAATAAATTTATCTTATGACTATGCACAACGGAAGCTAAATCATATTTTTTTATTATATTTGCCAATTTCTAAGAATGAACTTTTCACAATTATAGATTAATCCTTATTAATATGAGGGTAAGACACACCATTTTTCCGATAGCCTTAACGTTATATATATGTAAGGCTCATATCTAAACTGTCAAATGTTCATTCTTAGAAATCGGTAACTTTAAATAACTATTAAATCCTGCACCGTTATTCGAAGCCTATAAACATAATGAGAGAAGCATTTCCGTTTCCTATTAGTATCGTACGTAACTTGACTATAGAATCGGGTACCCCTACCACCCCCTCCATCGCCAGTCAGGTGAGCTAGCCATCTTAGAATAGATGAGGTTGCTCGCCCTTTGCCTCATTAGCGTTTTGTTTCCCAACGAGAACGGTTGTATCTACTATACACACACTTGGTTCTAGACTATGACCATAGTGTGCCATATTGTACCATAGTAGACATTTGTCATAGAACTTTTAAATTCTAACCGTTGGTAACGTATAGTATCGTGACATTTCGTATCTTTATCGTTGCTTGAGAACTATTTGAGGTAATTAACGGATTTCCCGTTCGATATTTAAAAATATATATTTCATAACGACTATAGTTTCGGGTTAGCTTGTGCTTTTGTTTTAACGGTATTTGGTTCCAGCTATAATGGGTGGTCCAGCTAAAGACTTCGATAAGGCTCGATCAAGAAAAAATGACGATTCGGAGAGTTCCAGTTCGAGTTCGTCGTCAAGTTCGAGCAGTGATTCGTCTAACAAGAAAAGGCGTCATAAAAAACGAAATCATACTTCGAGTCGTGAGGTGAAGAAACTTGCAAAAGAGGTAAGCGAGTTGCGTAAGCTGTTCGATCGCAATTCCAGTACTCCAAACTACCCGCAATCTGATAATTTGAATTTTATCGATCATAACATTAGTGGCGAGTTATATGAAGATGTAGAGCCCGATGCTAATGTTTGTAATGATGTTACTGATGGTTCAAACGTGCGTGCTGAGTCCACGTTTTCAATAAATTTAGAAACCCGCGTAAAGGACCCTGCTATTCCACAAGCACCCGATACTTATCTAGAAGCTTTGAAAAAATTAAATCGCTTTACAGAAAAGGCATGGACCGACGTACGTTATTTAGACGTGCAAAAATTGTACATACATTCTCCCGGCTTTGTTGAGCTAGAAACCAATGAGGAAGTTTTGGCTTTCGATACTTCTAAATTATTGTCGCATACAGAGCGATCCTACGCTGCACTGACTTTCGCCTTGTTAAAGCAAAAAGAGGCTATCGAAAACAACATTCGCGAATTCCTTAACTGGGCACAGGGATATAGTGAACTAACATTTGCGTCAATCAAAGAAAAATTGGAAGGACTTTTTGATACAGGTGACTTTCACAAGGTTTCTGTCGATGCTTTACAACTGGTATGTGGTCATCGGGCTGATATTGTTGAGCAGAGGAGGGATTCTATATTGCGAGCAGTGAGAGACCCACTCGACAAATCCAACCTGCGAAAAATACCACCCACTACAGCCAACCTGTTTGATCCGCAGCCTTTCACAGCTGCGCTAGAAAAGGCTGGAGGCGTTCGCAAGGTTTTCTGGCCGAAACCTAAACCACCCACAAGTGGTCCTGCTGCGCAAGCGGGTAACAGCGGATTAGTGCATCGCCCCGCGCAGGGGTCCTTTGCAACTAACATGCCTGCGCAAGGCTTTCAATTCCAGAACAAGAGGCGTGGCCCTCTTCAATACGCACCCGCGCAGGGTACGTGCAGCCATTATCCCGCGCAGGGACCGAGCCCGAGCAACTGCCAACACTGTCCTGCGCAAGGACCAAACAGTGGTGGGGGTCAGAGGGCACTTCCACGTGAACCACGCCACGACAATACCGCTTATCGCCGTCGGAATTGGCAGTCTAATAAGAACGGCCATGACACCCGTGGTACAAAACGGAGCGCATCTCCTTCTTATAAGAATAAAAACAAACGAAGACGTTTTTGACTCGATGCATTTCCGAGCCGGGCAGCTGCAACATTTTTACAAAAATTGGCAAGACCTTCAGGCACCGCTTTTCATATTAAAAATAATACGGGGATATCGCATACCCTTTTTATCAAAGCCACCGACGATAACGCCCGTTTTAAACCAAGATTATACAACGGAGTCATCGCCGAGAATGACGGCTGTAATTCAAGATCTAAAGGATCAGGGTGCTCTGGAGACAGCTGCCACAAGCCCAAGCTTCGTATCAAAAATGTTCCTTGTGGAAAAAGGGGATGGCTCCCAGAGGCCAATTTTCAACCTGCGAGCTCTCAATGTTTACGTTCAGACAGAACCATTTCGTCTTATAAATGTTGCCAAAATACAAGATTTTATTCAAAGTCGCGATTGGCTAGCAAAGATCGACCTCTCTCAGGCGTACTTTCATATTCCGATTGCGAAAAGTCATCGAAGATTCCTGAGACTTGTCTATCAAAAGCAGCTGCTACAGATGACATGTCTCGCGTTTGGCTTGAGTTCGGCACCAAAAGTTTTCGCTTCCATCACGAATTGGATTGCTCAAGTACTGAGAGAACGTGGAGTGAGAATTTTGGTTTACTTGGACGATTTTTTAATAGTACACCAAGATCCGAATACTCTCGAGACCCACATAAAAATGGCAACGCAATTGCTACAGAAGTTAGGATGGCAGATCAATTGGAACAAATCCATCCTGAGCCCCAAAACTTGTCTAGAGTATTTGGGTGTAATGTGGGACCCATGGACAGACAAGAAGTATCTCCCCGAAAAGAAAATACAGAAAATATTAATCTATATCTCGAAGCTAGCCCTTCAATCCTCTGCGAGTCTCAGAGACCTACAATGTTTAGCTGGGATACTGAACTTTGCAAGCTTCGTGGTGCCGAGGGGTCGCCTAAACTTCCGATTCATTCAAAGGAGAGTAAACGAACTTCTGAACCAGAACCCCAAAACACGGTTTCCTTTACCCAAGGAGATTTTGACAGAGATGGATTGGTGGAAGATCAATTGTCTGAACGCATCACCTATGCACATTCCACCGCCAACACATTATCTAACGACCGACGCGTCAGATATAGCTTGGGGCGGACAGCTAAACAATATTCATTTATCAGGACCATGGACTGCGGCCGAGAAAAAATTACATTGCAATCAAAAAGAACTGTTGACCATTCTCAAAATTCTGCAGCAAATTCAAAGTCAGGATTTGCACGACGCTTCGCTATTAATTCAGAGCGACAACCGGACTGTGGTAGCATATCTCAGGAACGAAGGCGGCACTCGTTCGGATATACTTATGAGCATCACTTATCAGATATACCAATATCTGGATATGTATCGGATTCAGCTACGGGCTTATTATCTTCCAGGAATATACAATGCCGAAGCCGACCACCTTTCCCGCCTTCGGGTCCTTCCCGAGTGGCACTTGCTACCAAAAGCGACGTCTCTAATCTTTCACAAATGGGGAATACCACAAATCGACCTGTTTGCATCCCGGTCGGCGCATGTTGTAGCAACTTACTGCTCACTGGATCAGACCGACAGTCAGGCCCTATTCTGCGACGCTCTGAGCCAAACGTGGAATTTCAAATTGGCATGGGTATTTCCGCCCCCGTGCTTAATCCCCAGGATTTTGCATCACCTAAATCTTGCCAGAGGAATATACCTGATGGTAGTTCCCAGATGGGACAGAGTGTTCTGGCGTGCAGATCTAAAGAGTCGTGCCACCGCGGCCCCACACACGATACGGGATCCGAGGGACGTCTTAGTAGACGTTGCCACCGGTCTTCCTCCCCCGAGAGTGGATCAAATGACCCTGGAGGTCTGGAGATGTGGGGGTGGTCTAGGGATTTAAAAAACTGGTCTAACGATCAAAAGTCCTTACTTTTGTCAAGTTGGCGTCCATCTACCATAAAAACTTATTCGGTGGCTTGGAATAGATGGTGTCGTTGGTCTGAAGAAAATAATATCGATTTCTCTGCTCCTTCCGGCCCACAGCTAGCCCGTTATTTATCTGATTTGTACCAGAAGGAAGGCCTTTCGTACAATACAATTTTAGTACATAAATCAGTGGTGTCGTCACTATGTAATATAAATAGTACGGAAGCACTAAGTTCGCATAAACTTGTGAAACATATTCTTAAAGCTATAGCCTTGAAAAAGCCGAAAGATCCGAAGCCACCCATATGGGATGTTTCTAAATTAATATCATTTATGTCTTCTAAGTCTATCAATTCTGAAAATTTATTTGAAGTATCCCGACAGACGGCCACGTTACTGTTACTATGCTCTGGTAGGAGGGTTCACGACCTAACGCTCTTGTGCATAGACCCTGAACATATGGTTGAATCTGAGGACAGTATTACTTTCTGGCCTCTTTTTGGCTCCAAGACCGACTCGGCAGATCATAGACAGTCGGGATGGAAGGTTCTTAGTAATACGCAGTGCTCTGCAATTAATCCAGTTTATTGGATAAAAAGACTTATAGAGTTGTCATACCAGAGACGTCTTGCCTGTAAGAGCCAAAATTTATTTCTAAATTTAAATAATGCTCCAAAGGCCGCTTCTCGGACAATTATAGCTGGATGGGTAAAAACCCTATTACGCGAAGCCGGTATTAAAGCTACGCCAGGAAGCGTTCGGGCGGCAGTCGCTTCCAGAAACTGGATAGACAATTTTCCACTTGACAAGATTTTAGAGCAAGGTAATTGGCGCTCAAGTGATACGTTTAGATTGTTCTATCGCCGAGAAATAATACAATCAACCCAAGATGCCAATATTAATTTAAGTAATTTGTTTAATTGTTCATGATAAATATGATTATCTACAATATATTATGATGAATCGAAATTGTATTCACTTATGTATCTCTCTATTGATTTGTAATTAATAATAAAAATATGGTGCTGGTTTATTTTTAAAGATTGTTTTATATTAAATTTACCCTACCACTACATTAAGTTGCAGTTGTACACACCCATTGATGTGTAGTTAATAATATGGTTTTGGTTACGCAAACCAATATTTGAGCTATGATCACATTAGCGTTATTTTCTCCACCGCCAGGCGATAACAAACACGTCTCATTATGTTTATAGGCTTCGAATAACGGTGCAGGATTTAATAAACGCGTTTTACCTTACAATAAAACGCTTATTAAATACTTACCTTATTCGAAGCCTATAAAATAAGCCCTGCCTGGCGCATACTGAGCCGCAATGAGGCAAAGGGCGAGCAACCTCATCTATTCTAAGATGGCTAGCTCACCTGACTGGCGATGGAGGGGGTGGTAGGGGTACCCGATTCTATAGTCAAGTTACGTACGATACTAATAGGAAACGGAAATGCTTCTCTCATTATGTTTATAGGCTTCGAATAAGGTAAGTATTTAATAAGCGTTTTATTGTAAGGTAAAACGCGTTTATTAAGTATACTACAAGATATGTAAGGTTCCGAAATTAAATTACCTTCAAGCTATTGAGCGGTTTCATGTTTACGTTTGATTTTTCAACGAGTTATGTGCTAAGACATACCATCTTTTGAAATAATTCACTAAAAGTCACCATCAATAGAAATTGAGAACATTGTAAACAAACTATTTAAAGAAAAATCCATAATCAAGTACTATTTGATTATTTTAGGATAATGTAATTCCATGAGTTGGTTAAATAAATAACGCATTAAGTGGGCAGTATTTATAACGTTGATTGGAAATTAAACACAGACTGTCATCAGTGATGTCTGAAACATCGTCATCGTTTTCAATTTCGGTTGAGTTTCTTCTTTGTAATTCTTGTCCAGTTAGATCATTGTATAACTTTTGGGTCTCTGGTGACATTGGTTGTAAAGGGGATGATGCAGGATCATTGTTATTTAAAGCAGTTGAAAAACCCAGAGGCGGAGAGTTCGGAGTGGTATTGCTTGTATCTGGAATCATAATTATAGTTAATTTACCTAGTAAGTACAGGTTATTATTTAATATAATTATTATTAGGTCACTGCCTGATATCTTGCACAATGTTTTGCTACCTGAAGTGTCGGACAGAAACTGTACTTGATACTTTTCGTTCTTGTGGCTAAGCGAGACTCCTCTTCTTCAGCAGTATTATGTTTGGAAATATCTTTGACAAACCGTGTAAGAAGAATGAAAACGTATAAGCTGGGGCTGGTGAGAATACCCAATTTCACAAAGTAATCCCGACAGGAGCCTGGAAGTGGTAAGTGCACCATTGCTCGAATAGCTTTCTTCTGAGCCACTAAACTTCTGTTGACATTATATAAAAAACTGTTTCCCCAAAACCTTATGCTATACCCGCAATCTGGATTCTACTAGAGCGTAATAGACAATTTTAAGTTGCCTCTATACCTAATACGTCTCTGAGGACTTCTTAGGGCATAACATACAGAGTGGATAGATGATTCTATTGCCTCCAACTCGCGCTTCCAATTTAGATTGCTGTCAATGAAAATTCCCAAGAATTCACGTAGTCAGCCGAATTTAAACAAACTTTGTCAACAGAAACGTCCAAGTTATCGGTTTTCTTTGTGTTTTGTTTAAATAACAATACCTGAGTCTTGTCTGAATTTAAGCGTAGGTTGTTGCAAGAAAAACCAATGAGAAAAAACAGAAATAGCCTTATCAGAGTTAATTATTTAGCTCAACCATGCTTTTAGCGGATATAACTGCATTGGTATCATCAGCAAAGATAACCAAAGAACAGCTTGGTACTGAAACAGAACAGCTAGTTAACTAGGTCATTATAAATAGGAGGAAGAGTATGGGGCCCAGAATGGAACATTGTGGAACCCCTCTATTCACTCTAACTAGCTTAGATGTAACTGGACTATCAATTTTACAACCACCACTAATTTCAAGCATTATTTATTTCGACATATTGGTTCCTATTTTGAAGATAGTTGCTAGGATACAATAAGAATTTCCTGTGATCCCATAAAACTTTAAGCTTTTCCATAAGGATCGAATGATCTACCATATCAAAGGCGAACTCAGATGAAGGAATAAGCCCTGCAACCCTATTACGATTGTGTAATTTTTGTGATGACATCATCGATAAGGGCATCGACAGCATCTACTGTTCCTATATTCTTCTGGAAACCGAATTGTCGCGGGTTGATTACATTGTTCTCGTGGAGGTGTTTTAAAAGTCGTGATTTAATTAACTTTTTCGAAGATCTTTGAGAGTATTGGCAGAAGCGCTATCGGCCGGTAGTTTTTTGGATCACTCTTTACAACCATTTTTGTAAACAGGAGAACTCTAGCCACCTTAAGTTGGTCAGGAAAGACAGCTTGATTAAAGCAATTATTAAAAAAGCATGCAAGTGGCTCAGCCAATATATCGATGCAGTTTTTGATAACCGAAAATTGGCATTTCGTCATACCCCGACGATTGTTTGTTTTTCATGTGTTGTAACAGCATTAGAAAGGTCAAACTGCGTTGAAAAAGCGTCAGCGATTTCTTGAGGATTTACTATGGTTTTGTTATTAATTTTCAAGGACAACTGCTGTGGATTATGCTTACGTGATTTATTTTCTACACTTATTAACGACATCCCATATGCCTTTAGAGGAATATTTAGCCTTGGAAATTTAGATTGGGACAGCTGTCCTTTTAGCAAAACTTATGACTTTCCTATATACATTAATATACTTGGCCCTATATTCAAGAATAGACGTGTCCCAGTTTGCTTTATTGGACATTAGTAAGAACTCTTTTCATTTTGCTTGATGTCCTTATACCTCTGGAAACCCATTCAACATGATGCTGATTGTCCAGTCTGATTCTAGTTTCTTTTTTATGAATATTGACGGAACTGTTTAGTAACTGTCTTAAGTAAAACATTAATGCCCATATAATGCCAGTTTACATTCTGTATTTTTTGTCTAAATATCCCAAAATTTTTAGATGAAAATATCCTTTTCTCTGTAATAAAGATTGAAGAGTCTCCTTTGTGATATTTATTAAAAGATTGCACATTAAGATCACAGATAATTGCAGCGTGTCCATCTGCTAAACCCATTATGAACAATGTTAGTACAGCTGACCAATCAGGCGCAATATTTGTCAAGAAATTGTCAAGGCATGACTGGAGTCGTTTCTTTGGAACGTGACCTCATCATTATTAAATTATTCACGCTATGCCCGAGCATTAATACATTAGCAATAGTATAATATCTAATTATTTTAACTTATTACTTTCTGTAGGATACAGGTAACATTACGTATCGTATTCCATGCCCAGCGTGAATAACTTAATATGTCGGAACATACATTTACAGAAAATTAAAATTGGGACATAAATCTATAAC
>JALPQI010015903.1:0-36983 GCA_025490895.1 Thaumatotibia leucotreta | reverse complement strand
ACTTGATTGGCTATATTTAATTTACAAGGCCATTTGTGTATGTAATTACTATATTCCTACAAGCCACACGGTCTGTTTTACGTCATCTACTCACAAAGTGCAAAAAATGTTCGGCTATCGTTTTGAACTCAAATACCAATTACTCTATTGCAGGAAACATTTTGAAATAATATGTAAAATTATTGTAAGCTAAGATGTCGCAGACTTTGCTGGCGTGAAGTAGTTCTTAATTACTTCCTAAACGCTGACTATTACTTGCCTGTAACGGAATGCTTGAACGTAATAATAAACCACTCTGCAGCACCAAAACGTCAGTTGTGAATTTGAGATGTCAAGAGTGTCAATGTCATTATCATGTGGCGACGAAAACAGCGTGTTGGTCTGCTTTATTATTTATCATATTTGCAGTTATAAATTAAGTAAATACCTAGCTTCCCTTGCCCTATTTGTATACCATTATGGAAGACAACGAGGGAAAAGAATTTGCTGCACTTGGTGTGAAAAAGTGGCTAATAAAACAACTATTCAGTCTCGGTTTGTCTTTTCGATTTGTTGTCATAATTAATTACAATGTATCTATTGCATCGTAGTGAACTGTTGTCGTTATGAACTGTGTTAACAAGATTCTTATTATTTAGGAATTAAAACGCCAACGCCCATTCAACAAGGATGCATTAAGCAGATTCTTGAAGGCAACGACTGCATAGGTGCGGCTAAGACGGGTTCTGGCAAAACGTTCGCCTTCGCTCTACCAATTCTACAGAACTTGGCCGAGGACCCTTACGGGATATTCGCCTTGGTTCTCACACCTACACATGAGTTGGCATATCAGGTAATAAAGCCAAATTTTGATGATAATTCTTTAGATGTAGCTGTGCAAAATGTAGTGTTTCTTACAACTAGCTACCAATCTGCATTAGAGATATAATTTATTTTGTTATAGTCCCGAACAGAATACACATCTTAGATTTTTTTGTTTTTAAAAAGATGTAGATGTATCTATAGTACAAAAAAAGAAAACTTTGCATTAATATGGATTTCCTTTCATAATCACTATTAAAATATCCAATATAATTAAAAATTGATTGTAAAGAACTCAGAATTTACAGTGTATTCAACCCTGGAAGTTAGTGTGTGTGCTTACTATTAATTTTGTACTGCACTTTTGCCACTTTGGGCAGCAAAGAGCAAATGTGCTGCCCCTGTAAGCATAATTGCAGTAACTAGTTTTGAAGTGTCAATCAATTGTTTACTTTATTCAACTGAATTATGTTCTGATATTAATTAGCATTTTAAAACGAATTACTGCGTTTGTGCTTACGGGGGCAGTGTGGATATGCATATCTAAAGTTAATCTGATATTTTTTGCGGCTTGCAGATGTTTTACTTGAAGTCAATAAATTATTATTAACTGAACCATATTATATCCACAGATTGCAGACCAATTCAGCATTCTAGGGCAGCCTCTGTCCCTCCGTGTGTGCATCGTGACCGGGGGCTCCGATCAGCTGGAAGAGTCCCTAAAGCTTGCGAAAAGACCCCACATTGTGGTCGCCATGCCAGGACGACTTGTTGATCACATAACTGGATGTGACACATTTTCGTTGAAGAAAATCAAATACTTAGTATTGGATGAAGCTGACAGGTATGATATTTTGTATATTGAGCGCCAGTAGCAAACGAAAAAATGTAAATAAATGTGGACTTTCAATAGTATTTGTTGTTTTTGACACATATTGTGACATCACATTTGTATATTTATTTTAACATTGATACTAATAAATATCAATAATTTTAAATAACAATGTATGTGAACTCAAGGTTTATAGTTTAAGTTGGTGATAAGACCAAGATTGTGTTCTGAAAGTCGATGGCAACAACATACAAGGTTCTAAGTTCCTAACAAACCTTTAGCGCTTTGCACCTTATACATTGTTTTCATTGAAGTGTGTGAAATGAAAAAATGCAAGTTTTTTGGTTTGTTTATTTTTTTTCATTTTCTCCTATCGCATGATATACAACACGTTCAATTAACAAATGTAAGTTTGAAGAAGTTTAGATGAATGTTTAATGACTGTTTCAAAGGATGTTGTAATTAAACAAAAACTACGCAAATATACAATTTTCTCAGTAGCTTGATGGTATCTGATTTCAGACTATTCAGTGAATCCTTCTCAGATGACCTGGAGACAATATTCAGTGCTCTGCCAGCGAAGCGGCAGAACTTACTCTTCTCTGCAACTATGTCTGATGACGTCAGAGATTCTAAAATTCTTCCACTCAACAAAGAAGTGAGTATTTTGTAGTATAAAGTTTATTTGCAAGACAATATGCAGAATTCAGCTAGTAAGTAACCTGATTATTCCTTTTAGTTACATTGTATGTGGAATTTTATTCTTATTATTATTTCTTGATGTGCAGGCAGATAATTGAGACAGCTGATGCTGTCTGTATCCGATGAATCTTTGTCTGATATTGTTTTTGTAGTAGCATATTTCGTAGAACGTATGTCGTAGGACGCACATCGTAGAACGTCGTAACATATTTGTCCTAACTAGTGCGAAAAAACGAACTTTCTACAGGCTTCGCGCGAGGCAATATCTCTTTTTGACGCACTTGTTATAAAAAAAATCGTCCCTTACACGTGCAAAAACTTTTTTTTTTAATTCAGGTGATTGTTGCCCTCGTTTCACTCGGGCTCCAACTTTCACCCTCGCCGAAAAAAGTTTTCTCGCACTAGTTAGGAAATGTACTATTATAAAACGATTCTTTCCATACATATTTTTACACTGTACAATACAACTGTGTGGTGCGAACAGCGCTGCATAAAAAAGGCACTAATTTTTTTTAAAGCAGAAAATGTAAATAATTTGAGGGTTTGATAGCAATGAGGGTTTTCGATATTTTTACTACCACCAGGCCGCGTTACGTAGGCATGAGGTCCAAATAGCTGTCAAATTCATACTATTCATAGGTACTGAACATAAAATATCAATATTCTATTGTATTTGGAAGTTTATGGATATTGTAATGTATTAAGAGTATTAAGACTAGTAAACAGTCCCGAACTGAAGATTGAGTTCAAAACAGGGGCCCAAAGTCATTGGTACTAAAGAAAATTACTAGAAAGAAACATTCATTTCATGGGAATTGACTTGGAACAATCTTTTTAATTATTTCAGAAAACAATATCCCTACAGTAATGGTTTTAAGAATGAATAAACCTAACCTAAAGTCCATTTCAAATACGAAGGCCCGATTCCAATAGACAAAGTCATTAGGCGTCAACAATAGGATCAGTGATAGCAAAAGATACCTGGCCAGACCCTTTTGTGGCGTGATATTTTATGCATACATCGGTGTACGACACGTGCCAATTTGTAGTGGACCAATTAAATGACAATAGTTTTGAGTGGCAACCTTCGTATTTGAAATGGACTATACGCGTATTTGTTTTGTCAGTACGTTGGAATTTACGCCACAGTGCTGCCATCTCCACCGCCCTGTAGTGGTAGAAAAAGTATCAAAAACTTAAATTAAGTTGATTTTTAATCAACAGAAATTGGTAACCTGGAAAGAAGCCGACTCCATACTGACGGTGTCGACTCTCGACCAGCGCTACCTGATGTGTCCCGCTTACGCGCGGGACGTGTACCTAGTGCAGGCACTACGCAAGTACCGGGAAACTAAGCCGAGCGCTCATGTGCTGGTCTTCACTGACACTAAAAAGTGAGTGCATACGCAATAAGTACCTAATAAATAACTTATGTCACTGCTAAATTTAGCAGTGACTTCGTAATACGTCCTATATATAGTCTCACTGTGCCAATTTCGCATTAGGCCTAAGTTTCGGTGCGTCGGTTGATCTCGGCATAACGCGAATTATATAAGTTAGACTATGATTTAGGCAGACCAGGGTGCTTAGCCAAGTTGCCAATCGCTAGCGCTTAAACGTCAATCGTAAGCGAAAGGCAGCTAACTGTCTTTGTCGCACTAATATGCAAGAGTGACAGAGAGGGAAAACTACGATACGCTACCAAGCGCTAGCGATTGGCAACTTGGCTAAGCATCCAGGACAGTGTCCACAGTGTTACGCGCGTCCACTACATGACGTATACTTGGTGTAGACGAAATTTATGAGAGAATAAGCTCAACGCTAATGTACTAGTTTTCAGTGTCTTAAAAAATAAGTACTGGTATACAGAAATAAGTACCCCAGCGCCTATTGCATAACAAATTACAACGAATATTACAAGCGAGAGTCTCTTTCTAATAAGAGAATTCCACTTATAATACTAGTTGTAATTTGTTATGCAACAGGCCCCTGGAAAGAAGCCGACTCCGTACTGACGGTGTCGACCCTCGACCAGCGCTACCTGATGTGTCCCGCTTACGCGCGGGACGTGTACCTAGTGCAGGCGCTACGCAAGTACCGGGAAACTAAGCCGAGCTCTCATATACTAGTCTTCACTGATACTAAAAAGTAAGTACAAATTCGCCTTTCGATAAAATCGTTATACGTCCGAGTCTCTGTGCCAATTTCGCTTTAGGATACAAACGCGTTCGGTCTAAGTCTCAGTGCGATTATTTATAGGTTGGTCTGGGGTTAAACGAATTAGGCAGACCCGGACAAAACTGACATGCCGTGTCCACAGTGTTACGCGAGTCCACTACGCGACGTATACTTAGTGTAGACGCAAGTTACGAGAGAATAAACCCAGCGCTAATGTAGTAGTTTTCAGTGACTTAAAAAAGTAAGTACTGGTATACAGAAATAAGTACCCCAGCGCCTATTCCATAACAAGTTACAACTAATATTACAAGCGGGAGTCTCTTTCTAATAAGAGAGATAGATAAGAGAATTCCACTTATAATATTAGTTGTAATTTATACTGACGGTGTCGACTCTCGACCAGCGCTACCTGGGTGCTTAGCCAAGATGCCAATCGCTAGCGCTTAGTAGCGTAACGTCGTTTTCCCTCTCTGTCACTCTTTCCTATTAGTGCGACAAAGACAGTTAGCTGCGATTAACGATGAAGCGCTAGCGATTGGCAACTTGGCTAAGCACTCTGGTGTGTCCCGCTTACGCGCGGGACGTGTACCTAGTGCAGGCGCTGCGCAAGTACCGGGAAACTAAGCCGAGCGCTCATGTACTAGTCTTCACTGACACTAAAAAGTGAGTACATACGCAATAAGTACCTAATAAATAACTTATAACACTGCTAAATTTAGCAGTGACTTCGTAATACGTCCTAGTCTCACTGTGCCAATTTCGCATTAGGCCTAAGTCTCGGTGCGTCGGTTGATCTCGGCATAACGCGGATTAGTCAGACTATGATTTAGGCAGACTAGGACAGTGTCCACAGTGTTACGCGCGTCCACATAACGTATACTTGTAGTAGACGTAATTTATGAGAGAATGAGCTCCACGCTCATGTACTAGTTTTCATTTCCTTTTTGCACGTGTCTCGTACGACGTTTTTTAGTACAGATGGCCCTCCGAAGTTTTGGGTAAAATGAGCCACTTCTCGCACTAGAGCCTAAAAAAGGCACCATCTGTAGGTACTAAAAAAGTGAATACTGCTGGTAAACAGAAATAAGTACCCCAGCGCCTATTGCATAACAAATTACAACTAATATTACAAGCGGGAGTCTCTTTCTAATAAGAGAGATAGATAAGAGAATTCCACTTATAATATTAGTTGTAATTTGTTACGGAATAAAGCCGACTCCATACTGACGGTGTCTACTCTCGACCAGCGCTACCTGATGTGTCCCGCTTACGCGCGGGACGTGTACCTAGTGCAGGCGCTACGCAAGTACCGGGAAACTAAGCCGAGCGCTCATGTACTAGTCTTCACTGACACTAAAAAGTGAGTACACATTCGCCTTTGGATAAAATCGTTATACGTCCGAGTCTCTGTGCCAATTTCGCTTTAGGATACAATCGCGTTCGGTCTAAGTCCCAGTGCGATTATTTATAGGTTGGTCTGGGGTTAAACGAATTAGGCAGACCCGGACAAAACTGACATGCCGTGTCCACAGTGTTACGCGAGTCCACTACGCGACGTATACTTAGTGTAGACGCAAGTTACGAGAGAATAAGCCCAGCTTTCATGTACTAGTTTTCAGTGACACAAAAAGTAAGTAGGTACTGCTGGTATACAGAAATAACTTGAAATAAGTAACCTAGGGCCTATTGCATAACAAATTACAACTAATATTACTAGCGGAAGTCTCTTTTCTCTCTCTCTTACTAGAAAGAGACTTCCGCTTGTAATATTAGAAACTGGTCTTTACTGACACTAAAAAGTGAGTAAAACTGACATACCGTGTCGGAAACAGTACACATGCCCACTGCGAGACGTGTACCTAGTTGCGTTCGCTAGTACCGGGAAACTAAGATGAGCGCTCATGTGCTAGTCTTCACTGACACAAAGAAGTGAGTACAACTGACATACCGTCTCAGAAATGGTACGCATGCCCACTGCGAGACGTGTACCTAGTTGCGTTCGCTAGTACCGGGAAACTAAGCCGAGCGCTCATGTGCTGGTCTTCACTGACACAAAGAAGTGAGTACAACTGACACACCGTCTCAGAAACGGCACGTATGCCCCCTGCGAGACGTGTACCTATTTGCGTTCGCTAGTACCGGGAAACTAAGCCGAGCGCTCATGTGCTGGTCTTCACTGACACAAAAAAGTGAGTACAACTGACATACCGTCTCAGAAACGGTACGCATGCCCACTGCGAGACGTGTACCTAGTTGCGTTCGCTAGTACCGGGAAATATTCCACAGCGTCGGAAATGTCATACCAAATCCAGTGTGGCTCGGCCTTATGACAACGCTCATGACCAGCGCCCGTAATTTTCATGCCGATGACATCAATTTGACGTCACACTCCATTTAGGGTGATCCGAAATAGTTTTATTGTTCATTATTAATCATTAGTCGTCAGTCATTTTAATCGTGTACAAATGACTTCAAAGGTAGTTATTTACTCGTGAAATAAATAGTTCCTAATTGATACGTGCTGTACGTTAAAGAGGAAATCTGTTATCTACGTAAATATTTAACAATACCATATGTGTTAACAATATCATTGAATAAAATGTATGTATAACAACAAATCAAATAGTTTTATTTATGTTTCACGTATCAAGTAGGTGTTATTTATTTCACGTGTAAATATACTACTTTTGAAGTTATTTGTACATGATTAAAATTATTGACGACTAATGATTAATAATGAACAATAAAACTATTTCGGATCACCCTAAATGGAGCGTGACGTCAAATTGATCTCATTGGCAATGGCATGAAAGTTACGGGCCCTGCTCATGACTGTGGTAGCGCTAAATTGAATGATAGTACAGAAAAAAATGTTCTCTTTAAGTTTTTATAGGTTGACGTTGAAATTCATTACCGTGATGCATTGAAGCCACTTGTTAACTAAAATTCAGGTCCGTTTTTGAAAGGCAATTTAGCATGGCGTGCGGCTTCCAAGCTTGTTTGTTCATAGTCGTGAATTAAGTGTCAACATGCTTTCCAGGGAGTGCCAAGTAATCTCCATGATGCTAAACGCCATCGGCATGGACAACGTGTGCCTGCACGGCTTCATGCGACAGAAGGAGCGCGTATCGGCGCTGGCGCAGTTCCGGAGCAACCTCAAGTGCACGCTGGTCGCCACCAACGTCGCCGCGAGGGGGCTGGACATCCCCACCGTGGACCTGGTGGTGCACCACAAGCTGCCGCAAACCGACCAACCGGCCGACTACATACACAGGTGTACATGTAATAACATAACACTACAGCCCAATGCGAACATAACCATTGCACCACCACCAAATACACTCACAGAGTCAGATACACTCACAGAGACAGATAGAGTCACAGAGACAGATAGAGTGACAGAGACAGATAGAGTGACAGAGACAGATAAAGTGATAGAAACAGACAATGGCAAGTAATCTCCATGATGCTAAACGCCATCGGCATGGACAACGTGTGCCTGCACGGCTTCATGCGACAGAAGGAGCGCGTATCGGCGCTGGCGCAGTTCCGGAGCAACCTCAAGTGCACGCTGGTCGCCACCAACGTCGCCGCGAGGGGGCTGGACATCCCCACCGTGGACCTGGTGGTGCACCACAAGCTGCCGCAAACCGACCAACCGGCCGACTACATACACAGGTGTACATGTAATAACATAACACTACAGCCCAATGCGAACATAACCATTGCACCACCACCAAATACACTCACAGAGTCAGATACACTCACAGAGACAGATAGAGTGACAGAGACAGATAGAGTGACAGAGACAGATAGAGTGACAGAGACAGATAGAGTGACAGAGACAGATAGAGTGACAGATACAGATAGAGTGACAGAGACAGATATAGTGACAGAGACAGATAGAGTGACAGAGACAGATAGAGTGACAGAGACAGTTAGAGTGACAGACACAGATAGAGTGACAGAGACGGATAAAGTGATAGAAACAGACAATGGCAAGTAATCTCCATGATGCTAAACGCCATCGGCATGGACAACGTGTGCCTGCACGGCTTCATGCGACAGAAGGAGCGCGTATCGGCGCTGGCGCAGTTCCGGAGCAACCTCAAGTGCACGCTGGTCGCCACCAACGTCGCCGCGAGGGGGCTGGACATCCCCACCGTGGACCTGGTGGTGCACCACAAGCTGCCGCAAACCGACCAACCGGCCGACTACATACACAGGTGTACATGTAATAACATAACACTACAGCCCAATGCGAACATAACCATTGCACCACCACCAAATACACTCACAGAGTCAGATACACTCACAGAGGGAGATAGAGTCACAGAGACAGATAGAGTGACAGAGACAGATAGAGTGACAGAGACAGATAGAGTGACAGAGACAGATAGTGACAGAGACAGATAGTGACAGAGACAGATAGTGACAGAGACGGATAGAGTGACAGAGACAGATAGAGTGACAGAGACAGATAGTGACAGAGACAGATAGAGTGACAGATAGAGTAACAGAGACAGATAGAGTGACAGAGACAGATAGAGTGACAGAGACAGATAGAGTGACAGAGACAGATAGAGTGACAGAGACAGATAGAGTGACAGAGACAGATAGAGTGACAGAGACAGATAGAGTGACAGAGACAGATAGAGTGACAGAGACAGATAGAGTGACAGAGACAGATAGAGTGACAGAGACAGGTAGAGTGACAGAGACAGATAGAGTGACAGAGACAGATAGAGTGACAGAGACAGATAGAGTGACAGAGACAGATAGAGTGACAGAGACAGATAGAGTGACAGAGACAGATAGAGTGACAGAGACAGATAGAGTGACAGAGACAGGTAGAGTGACAGAGACAGATAGAGTGACAGAGACAGATAGAGTGACAGAGACAGATAGAGTGACAGAGACGGATAAAGTGATAGAAACAGACAATGGCAAGTAATCTCCATGATGCTAAACGCCATCGGCATGGACAACGTGTGCCTGCACGGCTTCATGCGACAGAAGGAGCGCGTATCGGCGCTGGCGCAGTTCCGGAGCAACCTCAAGTGCACGCTGGTCGCCACCAACGTCGCCGCGAGGGGGCTGGACATCCCCACCGTGGACCTGGTGGTGCACCACAAGCTGCCGCAAACCGACCAACCGGCCGACTACATACACAGGTGTACATGTAATAACATAACACTACAGCCCAATGCGAACATAACCATTGCACCACCACCAAATACACTCACAGAGTCAGATACACTCACAGAGGGAGATAGAGTCACAGAGACAGATAGAGTGACAGAGACAGATAGAGTGACAGAGACAGATAGAGTGACAGAGACAGATAGAGTGACAGAGACAGATAGAGTGACAGAGACAGATAGAGTGACAGAGACAGATAGCGTGACAGAGACAGATAGAGTGACAGAGACAGATAGAGTGACAGAGACAGAGTGACAGAGACAGATAGAGTGACAGAGACAGATAGAGTGACAGAGACAGATATAGTGACACAGACAGATAGAGTGACAGAGACATATAGAGTGACAGAGACAGATAGAGTGACAGAGACGGATAAAGTGATAGAAACAGACAATGGCAAGTAATCTCCATGATGCTAAACGCCATCGGCATGGACAACGTGTGCCTGCACGGCTTCATGCGACAGAAGGAGCGCGTATCGGCGCTGGCGCAGTTCCGGAGCAACCTCAAGTGCACGCTGGTCGCCACCAACGTCGCCGCGAGGGGGCTGGACATCCCCACCGTGGACCTGGTGGTGCACCACAAGCTGCCGCAAACCGACCAACCGGCCGACTACATACACAGGTGTACATGTAATAACATAACACTACAGCCCAATGCGAACATAACCATTGCACCACCACCAAATACACTCACAGAGTCAGATACACTCACAGAGACAGATAGAGTGACAGAGACAGATAGAGTGGCAGAGACAGATAGAGTGACAGAGACAGATAGAGTGACAGAGACAGATAGAGTGACAGAGACAGATAGAGTGACAGAGACGGATAAAGTGATAGAAACAGACAATGGCAAGTAATCTCCATGATGCTAAACGCCATCGGCATGGACAACGTGTGCCTGCACGGCTTCATGCGACAGAAGGAGCGCGTATCGGCGCTGGCGCAGTTCCGGAGCAACCTCAAGTGCACGCTGGGCGCCACCAACGTCGCCGCGAGGGGGCTGGACATCCCCACCGTGGACCTGGTGGTGCACCACAAGCTGACGCAAACCGACCAACCGGCCGACTACATACACAGGTGTACATGTAATAACATAACACTACAGCCCAATGCGAACATAACCATTGCACCACCACCAAATACACTCACAGAGTCAGATACACTCACAGAGACAGATAGAGTCACAGAGACAGATAGAGTGACAGAGACAGATAGAGTGACAGAGGGGGATAGAGTGACAGAGACAGGTAGAGTGACAGCGACAGATAGAGTGACAGAGACAGATAGAGTGACAGAGACAGATAGAGTCACAGAGACAGATAGAGTGACAGAGACAGATAGAGTCACAGAGACAGATAGAGTGACAGAGACAGGTAGAGTGACAGAGACAGATAGAGTGACAGAGACAGATAGAGTGGCAGAGACAGATAGAGTGGCAGAGACAGATAGAGTGACAGAGACAGATAGAGTGACAGAGACAGATAGAGTGACAGAGACAGATAGAGTGACAGAGACGGATATAGTGACAGAGACAGTTAGAGTGACAGAGACAGATAGAGTGACAGAGACAGATAGAGTGACAGAGACAGTTAGAGTGACAGAGACAGATAAAGTGATAGAAACAGATATAGAGAAAAATGGCCAGAATACGATACAAGAAGTTTAAGTGCTCTGTTATGCCCTAACAGGGTATCGTGTTTCATAACATTATATTGTGTATTGCATATTGCATGACTAAATAAATATGAAATCTGATATTCATATAATAAGTCAAAAAATGTTCATCCTAAATATTATTTTCAGAGTGGGTCGCACCGCCCGCGCGGGTCGCAGCGGCATGTCCATAGCGCTCATCACTCCGTACGACATCGTGCGACTCGGTGAAATAGAAGCCCATATCAACACCAAACTCACAGAGTTCAAGATAGACGGTGAGTCACTGCCAGTGTCCCACTGCTGAGAGACCTCAGTCCCCAATCGTCCCGGTTTTGAGCTATCTATCGCCGTTACAGCAGTGTTATTCACTAAGGAAACCGCCTTGCTATCACCGGCATGTCCATAGCTCTCATCACTCCGTACGACATCGTGCGACTCGGTGAAATAGAAGCCCATATCAACACCAAGCTCACAGAGTTCAAGATAGATGGTGAGTCACTAAGGCCAGTGTTCCACTGCTGGGCAAGAGACCTCAGGGCATTTCTCAGAGCGTAAACGGACATCTCATTCATCTGGCTACGTTTTCTTGGAAGTGGCTGAATGATTTGAGGTTGGTTTTGGTTGTCTTATAGAGAAACTGGTGCTGTATCTGACGACCGAAAATGGTACCAAAAGATGCAGCCACTTCCAAAAAAACGTGACCAGATGAATGAGATGTCCGTTTACGCTCTGAGAAATACCCCTCAGTCCCCAACCGTCCCGGTTTTGAGCTATCTATGGCCTGCCGTTACAGCAGTGTTATTCACTAAAGGTGCGGTTAAACTAAAAGAGCATTCGCTGTTCTAGCGCCCCAAGAAATCAACCAATCACGTTTTGTGTACCGATCGAATTTCGTAGAGGAGGTTAGAACAGCGAATGCTCTTTTAGTTTAACCGCACCTTAAGGAAACCGCCTTGCTGTCAGCGCTGCGTCAGCGTCGAGCCTAAAAATGGTATTCACTAATGTACAGTCCAAGACAAAATAAGGGGTATACAAAAACGTTCAAAAATATGTCCCAGTGCATTCTAATTCTGTGTAATAAGAACGTCGTAACATATTTATGAACGGATTCTTTCGATACTTATTTTTGCACTTGACTGTACTTTAAACGACACTAGCGCTCGTCGACGAATGCGGCGTGAGCTAGAACTACACTGCGTCGAGAGTTACCGCCTACAGTTCGACGACGAGCTGTTCTACGTTACTGAATACCGTTTTTCGCAGCGCTGCGCTCGACGTCGAAGCGAAGGCTGTCTCGTCGTCGAGCTCGTTAATGAACGCAGCGTCGATTATGTGAATAAGAGAATAGCAAAGCAGGTAAATTCACCAAAGCTGGCATGTATGGAATGAATGAAATGAATGACATCTATCATTGTGTGTATGCGGCCGTGCTATATCAACCTGTATCTAGTGTCATTTTGACATCCACACATATACATTCTGTCACTTACTCGATCCATTCGCCAGCTTTCGTGAATTTACCTGTAAGACACGTCCAGTGGCCTATCTATACCACAAAACTTTACAAGCGTACAATGCTACAAAATTGTTTTCATCACACTTGTTGTCTAAGCGCGCCATTGCTTGCGCGCTTAGCGGGAGTAATAGAAAAGTGAAATTCCCTAGGGAGTAATAGAAATGTCAGTACGTCATTTAATAATATTATGTCTTAAAACTTATTTTTTGGTTGGCAAGTGTGATGAAAAACCACAGAACTAAGATTTCTAACTTTATGTGAAAAACATTGTACACACGTCACGTTGTTGTATCACGGTCGGTAAGCGGAATACCAACTCGAGTCATAAAAGCCCTCCGCCTAACGGCGTCGGGCTTCTAAAACTCTCGTTAGTAATTCCGTCCTTATCTGCCTTGATGCACAATGTACTAATAAATTTCCATACAAAAAGTTTTTGTAGAATGTACGCTTGTAAAGTTTTGTGGTATAGGGGCCAGGTCGTCCCGCCACTATCATCAGCCCAAAGACGTCCACTGCTGAATATAGGCCTCCCCCAAAGATTGCTACAATGACCGATCCTGTGCCACCCGCATCCAGCGGACCTTCACCTTCACCAGGTCATCAGTCCACCTTGTGGGGGTACCCACGCTGCACCTTCCGGTACGTGGCCGCCACTCGAGAATCTTTCTGCACTAACATCCTGCACATCATTTAACCGATTTCGGAATCACGTTCATATTATTTTTATTTTGAATTTGTAATGGCCTTAACCCATAGAGCGCCGAGTGACGGATCCATCGAAAACCATTTCAACTATACTAAAAAAAAAGAAAGTCATTAACTGATAAGCTAGGTTTTGAGTCAAAATTCTTTTCGTTGTCTTATTTTGTGTCCCTGAAAACCGTCACGCAGTGGTGATTTTTAGTATGAGATCATGTTTTGTTTTTAATTTCTCATGTATGGATTAAAATCTAGCGTGAAAAAGAAATACAAGTGCATCTATTTTTTTTTATATTCTGAGTCGAGACAGTAACTAAAAGCGTGACAAGGTGGTATAAAACAAGACAACGAAAAGAATTTTGACCCTTTTGACAGTGGCGTTCCGGGGCTTAGACAAAACGTCAGCCTCCATAGCCTAGTTGGTAGTGACCCTGCCTACAAAGCTGGAGGTTCCGGGTTCGAATCCCGGCGAGGGCATTATTTGTGTATTTATTTATCACAAATATTTGTTCCTTGGTCATGGATGTCTATGTATTTAAGTATCTATATGTATCTATCTATTATATATATCGTCGCCTAGTACACCACATCACAAGCCTTAATTGAGCTTACCGTGGGGCTAGGTTGATTTGTGTAAGATGTCCCAGATATTTATTTATTATTTTAAAACCTTAACTGAAATATTTCCTTCACAGACGACGAAGCAGTGAAAGTATTCACAACAGTGAGTGTGACCCGTCGCGAGCAGGAAGCACAACTCGACAACGAAGAGTTTGAAGAGCGGAAGAGATGCTACAGGGTGAAGAGGTGGATACAGGCTGGCGTCGACCCTGACGCCATGGAAGCTGGGTAAGTGTCTAACAGGGTGGATCAAAAAATACTTATAGTTTTGAGAACCCCATACAACCATGACAATTTTACTTTTCCCCTCGCTAGCTCGTAAAGCGCTCGTTTATCCTTTAATACGAGCGGGTATAAACGCATTTTAATCACTAGCGAGTATAATACTGACCTTGGAGCAAGCCTAGGCGTGGAGTGGAGGCGCAATTACAAAACGCAGAAATATAAACAAAGTAATACGCCTCTTTATGTGGAAACGTCTGAGAGTAAGCAAGCAGGCATATCCAATGGAACCAGTATAAGTAAAAAACTGAAAAGTGAAAAACTGAAAGGTACACAGAAAAGCCCAATGAAAAGACGAGCATATATCGGCACGAGAGTTGAGGTGAATGATTATACACACATCCAAATGAAGTACTGATTGCAAAAAATGTAGTGAATGAATGAATGACTTGCGTCAAAATATTGAAGTAAATCCCTTATACAAACTTTTTGGTCAATCTTACAGTTGCAATTGGGTTTGCTGTTAGCACGAAAAAAGAACACTAATTTCAAATTCCCCGTGTGTTTACATGAAATGTTGATGTGTGCGTGACCTCAACTCTCGTGCCGATAAGTACCTATACCTATTTTAATTATGACGTTGTTATCCATACCGTTTTTCCAAAATAACATGTCTGATTACCCCACAGATTAGAAGAAATGCGTCGGAAAAGAATCAAAGCCGCCAAAAAGGAAAAACTAGCAAAAATTAAGCAACTACAATCCCAAATGAAGAACGAAACAAAAGACGGACTTCACGATCCAGAAGATATCGACGCAAGCATTAAACAAGGTCTCAAGAAGATCAATAAAAGCTTGATGAAGAAAGATGACAGATTTAAGAATGTTATAGGAAAGATTAGCAAGATTAAGAGGAAGGCTGAAAAGGTTAATACGCAGAAGGAAGGGAAGAAAAAGAAGGAAGGCAAGAAAAATAAAGTTGATAAATAAATTGGTTGGTACAATGCTGAGTTTTATTACCACCTACGCAAACTAATAAAAATAAAATAAATAGATATCTTGGGACATCTTACACAAATCGACCTACCACGGTAAGCTCAATTAAAGCTTGTGATGAGGGTACCAAGCGACAATATATATGATAGATAAATGCAAGGAACAAAATGTGTTCGTTTTTAGTAAAACGTCTCACTTTGTCGCTTACCATAAAGACGAGATTTCCTTGTATCTCCATATAAATAAACTGACAAAGCGGCTTTATGGCAAACGACAAAGTGGGACGTTTTACTAAACTCACTCACAAATGAGGAGTGTCTTTTCAAAAGGACTTATTTCCACTTTAAAACACAATACTGCGATCGCCAACCCGCTTGCCCAGTGTGGCGATTATGGGCACTACCTCCTAATGCGTACATATGCATAAGTAATTGGAGAGGCCTAAGTCCAGCAGTGGACTGAGATAGGCTGAGGACAGAGTTGGGCAAAAAGTAATATGATTACTCCTTCAGATTACTTTTATACAGGGTGTTTTTTTTCGACCGTTCAAATTCTACGTAGTGAATGTGTAGGTCATACTCACCAACTTTTACTATGGGGACAACGTCGAAATCGCGAAAAAAAATCAGCTGTTTCATACAAATTGGCGGCATTACGCCGGCCGAAATGTATGAAACAGCTGATTTTTTTTTCGCGATTTCCACTTTGTCCCCATAGTAAAAGTTGGTCAGTATGACCTACACATTCACTACGTAGAATTTGAACGGTCGAAAAAAAAACACCCTGTATGTGTACTTTGTAATATTTGTTACAAAGTACACATAAAAATGTAATTTATAGAAGTAATCATATTACTTTTTGCCCAACTCTGGCTGAGGATGATGTGAATACCCGGGAAATAAAAGACTAATTAAGTAGTTAATAATTTATTTATACAATGTAAAATTACAAATAAATACAACAACATTATTATAAGCATTGCACCGACGGCAAATAATTTGGCACGATAGCTGAAAAGCCTGGGGTATGGTATGCCGCAATAACAATACAGACACAATAAATACAGTATCATAGGCTAAAGCCGCAACTTTTCTTGCGCGGATGTAACTTAGCAGGCAAGGCAAGATATTTCATTTTTATAAACGTTACGAACAATATAAACGAACTTTTTATTTAATGTGTACTTTTTAGAGTGCGTCATTGAATACTGTAGTGCTTATTTAGGGATCTCTCTGTGGCTAGAAAGTACTAAAAGAAGTTATAAATACTTTAAGAAATATTACATAAAAAAATAGAAGAGGCTCATTTTTATAGTTTAACATAATTATGAATGTTGAAGATGTTAAAATATAAGTGATAATCGTAAATCAACATGCTCATTTTGCTTCTATGATAACACCTCAATCACCTTATTTTGCGACTTTAGCCAACGATAGTTATGTACTTTACTAAATTATAGTGTTTGAAAAAAGGCAATTATATTTCTACTTTAAATGACAGACTACATCAAACAAATTATAAAAAAACTTTCATTTAACGTTTATAATACTAATCAGTTTTAAGAATTTATCAATTACTATAATCTCAACAAATATTCGAATTTACAAAACAGTTCAAAAAGCCGTTAATTCCATTTTATGAAACAGTTCTTACACAGACGAAAATAACAAGAGTTATTGCCAAAAAGACTCGATTAGAAGGCTATTTTTGGATTCGCTATTTCGGCTTGTGAATCCCCTGGCAATTGCAGGCGTCTATAGACTACGGTAGCTGCTTATAATCAGCCGGGCCGTGTGGTTGTTTGTCACCATAGTGGTATAAAAAACGTGAGCAATGAAATACTAGCCCCTTGGCTTTATAACCCTTTGGTAAAAAAAACAAAGAAAGAAACACTTCTATCACTGTTTTGTAAATTGGTTTTTGTTAAAAATATCTATTTTGTCTATTCTTCACTAATGTGTATGTAACTGCGTACAACTACATTTATCTGTGCCAAGTGGGATCTCTCATACGCTGTATATTTCTCGCTCTAGATGGCGCTACCATAGACATACAACCATTTAATTTGGGTAACCATTCAACCTTTAGAACAACGCTACCAAAAATATGCTTGTCGCTTTATGATTTTAAATTACGGTTATAATGGCTTGCGACATATACGTTCCTAAGCAGTTAAGCACTGTAGGGGTTAAATGGGGTTATCCCATCAACCATGTAGAAAGGGTATTCCTAACCTTGCACCTGTCACTCATTACCTGGACCTCGATACTAGCGCCATCTAGTTTGAATAGTTCGAACTACTCGGTCATTTTTCTTTAAATCCAGCGTATAGAGAGATCAGTGTTGTATTTACAAATGTTAATTATTCTAAAATCACATTTATTTAGTACTCTTAAATTAATGTTTATTTTTTGGGTTATTGTTGCCAATAAAATAAATTGAGCAAAATGGTTTGTCGATGCTCGCAATTAAAATGAAACAAGATAAATACTTTAAAAAAATCCGACTCAGTCTTTTGGATCCTAACATTATTTTTCCCTTTTCTACGTCCAGTTTTATTAAAAAGAGTATTAAAGGTTGGGATACTTGGGATGTCAAATAATATTGAATTATTTAAAAACTGAAATGTCGTAAAAAGAAAAATAATGTTTTGTCGGATCAAAAAGGCTTTAGATTAGAGATATTTCAATTAATTTATAACAAACATTTTTAAATACTTATCGGCTTTAAGTAGAAATACAGGCAAGTGTTCAATGAAATGCTAAGTGGTACATGAATAAACTCTCAAGATTTAATGACAGAAATTACAAACAAACATAGATAGAAGGTCGCAGGAGTCCGCTGGATGCGGGTGGTGCAGGACCAGTCATTGTGGCAATCTTTGGGGTAGACCTATGTTCAACAGTGGACGTTTTGATATGATGATGATGATTATACTAAAATATACCTGTTTAAAACTAGAAACATCTCCATGATAATTTCATTGAATTGAACACGGGTCTAAAATGCTAGAGAAAGGAAATGCATACAAATTACAACGCATCTTTTAGCAAATTGGAATTACATTAATGATAAAATTATTGATAAATATTTATTAACCGTCTAGAAATAACAAATTATACAGTGCTGAAATCATCAAATTGTATTTATTAGATAAGTTTTATGATAGGTATTACCTATCATACAGATAGATAATAAGTAATATTTACGGCCCTCCAGTTGATAATCTGACAGCGTGGATTGCCTCCTCAGGACTGTGGCCCTCGCATTCGCGTAGGGCGTGCGGTCCTCCAGTCGATAGGGTGATAGTGTGAGTTGACCCTTCGGGCCTTCAGCCCTCGGATTGGTGTAGATCATACTTTCGGGCCTGAGGCCCTCCGGTTGGTAAAACTGACAGCGTGGGTTAACCCACAGATGTCATATATACCATAGATCAAGCAAACGTATCTACTTAGCGTGTCAAATGAACTCAGTCAAATCCACTGAGTTGTCCGTCTTTAATCGCAGCTTGCAGCTTTCGGGCGTCAAATTTTGTAAGTTGAAGTGAACAAAAACATTAATAATGCCTCCTTAAGTAATATTAATTGCAACAACACAAAAAAATATGAATACTCAAGGGCCTGAGACATATTTAAAATCATAGGCAAGTAACAACTTCAGTACAAAATCTGACACGCTCGGCCGCCATACAAATGAATGAACTTGTTTCTTCTATCCAAATATAATTCTGTGGGTTAACCCCTCGGGGCTTCTGATCATTTCAATTAGATGCCATGTTATAGGTAACCAGAAAATGAAGCTATGATGGCAATAAGGCCCATATCTTATAATAATAAACGTCTAAACTAACGGCTATTTATATAAACGTGTTTTTTAGACTAATATAACTTTATTTTGGGGCATGTTTTACATACTTTTAAAATAGATGATTACTTAAATCTGAATAAGATGCCGGATGCTCTTAACATATCGATAAACTAGTTTTTCTATAGTTGTATCATAATATTAAATGTGTTATATAACATTTTAGCATTGAAGATGGTAAAGCGAATGCTAAGCGCTTATTACAATACTTTATTATAAAATTGAAACGATTTTAGACACTTTAAAAAAATTAAGTTTGCTATAGCATATTGGATTATCAATAGTTGTTATCAAGTTGTGTAGGGAAAAACTGGGATAGTTGGCTAGAAAGGCATGGAAATAAAATAATGTCGCTAGTTGTTCTTTAGTTACCTTCGCGTTGTCATTATCAACTTTTACCCCCTTATTCATAAACGGCTCTAAACTTAGCAAGCCGCTAAGTATTGTTTGTCCCTTTCGGTATTATCAATATGTCAATAAGACCGAAACCGACTAACAATACTTAGCGGCTTGCTAAGTTAAGCCACGTTTATGAAGATGGGGGTTAGAAAATAACGTTAAAAAATCGTTGAAGTTAATTATTCACTAAGGACCACTCAGACAAATATAGGTAATGACAATTAATAAATTAATATTTATAAGATCATAATTTCGAGCATAGAAAATTGATCGATTTATTGAAAGTAACATTGCATCATTGTATAGGATCATTTTAGAAATCCAATTAGATTATACATAAATGTTAGCTGCCCTTTTCTATTACATGCCCGGACAAAAGGATACTGATAATTTTATCTGGCGGATATTTTTATGCGGGGATCGTCAAAAGTTGTCTCTTTTTGATACCATTAATCAGATAAAGATTTCCGCTCGTATTACAAGTTACAAGCTTTTGAGAAATAGGCCCCAGGTCGTAGTAGAAATTTCAATTAGTTACATTTACCTCATAATGGCATTTACCAAAGTGCATATCATAATTTCAGACACGTACTCTCGTAATATCCTGCTTCCGAAAGTTCATTAGCTCGACTGCTACCGGATCGAATATTCACTAAGTACTGATTTTTCACTGGGGAGTTAACGGTATCTGTCAAATAAATGTTAGCTCTAACCTTTGGACTGATGACCTGAGATAAGGATGGTAATAATTTTAACTGACGGATACTTTTAACTGAGGATTGAAAAATCAGCCCTAAGTCGAAAAGAGTAGAAAAAAAACGTAAGTTCAAAATTGATGTATCCCATAGATTTTAAAGCACCCTTAGCCAACTATCCTGACTTACCCTTTTAAATAAAAAATAAGCTATTCGCTTGACTATAACTCCAAGTACCGTCACTATTCGGACATCTGCAGCAGAGAGTTGATAGTGGCGTCCTTATCTCCGTGGTTCGCTTCCAGGACCGATTTTATGACCTCCTTGTCCATGCTTGGGAACATCTCCTCTATCTGTGGGTACGGAGATAATATATTAGTTCCTTCGTCCTATGACATTCATGAAAAAATAAAAATAAAAAGGACTATTGCGACAAAATTGACCAAAATAAAACAGAGCTGGGAGTAGTGTCATTAAAAAGGCCTGCTTATGTGCTTTATTTCCTTCTATAGGTGCAAAATGTCCGATATGTATTTTTTACAAAGGACTTTAAAAAAAATAAAAAAATTATAGGTGCAAAGTTGAATTTCATTGAAAATTGTTATATAAGTAAGGCAATCTGAGGATACTCTTTAAGTAAGGAGTGTACCGAAAATAAACTGGAAAATTCAAATTAAAAAATCGGGTAAATATAGTTAAAAACTTATACTTTCTGGCTGTAATTAACTAGGAGGTCTTAAATTAGCTAACTTTGGTCCATTTTGTTACTACTGCAATCTCGTGTTGTTACTACGTGACAACAAGCTGAGTGAGGACCCTTTGGCACAAGTTCGATATCTTTGTTTTTAATGTAATATAATTTTAAGTTATGTTTTGGACTAATAAATTCATTTCATCTCGGTATTCACAATACAAGTTCTCCCGCCACAATACAATCACCAATTCAGCATTGTATTTACTCTGATTAAAATACAAATATCTCGGTTTTCCAATGGAATTAAACATAGCGCCCATAGAATGAAATGAAATAAATGTAAATACCTACTTAATGTCACAACTTTCAGCTCTGTTGGTTTTTGGTCCACTTTCCATACAACATTGCCCATGGACCATGGTCCTTTAGCCAATGATATTCAAATAAAATCAAAGTATTTATTTTGCATAAACACAGTATAAGGAAGTTACATTATATTGCAAAACATTGTATCTAGCTTGCGTGCAAGCCTGTAAAATGTAAGTTAATGCCCAATTGAATTTCCATGTGCATTTAATATAATCAAACAACAAGTCAAAAATTTAAATACAAAATTATACCAATGACATTACAGTGTATGTTAAAACTGCAATAAAAAATATCAACGGTATTTTGATATAAAGACAGAGTCAGACCTAGTTTATATAACAAAAAAGAAATCCTATATTTATTAACATGATGGGACATGGTCGGTGCTATGGGGTGCAGGGTGGGGTTGTGGGGGACATTGTGGGTCTGTGGGGCCCACTTTGGGGATTAGTGAGGGGGCTGTTGGGGACATTGTGGGGCTGAGAGAGACATTCTGGAGACAGGATGAGGCTGTGGGGATTAGTGAGGGGGCTGTGGGAGACATAGTGGGGCTGTCTACCACATTGTGGGGGACAGTATGAAGCTGTGGGGACTAGTGAGGGGGCTGTTGGGGACATTGTGGGGCTGAGAGAGACATTCTGGAGACAGGATGAGGCTGTGGGGATTAGTGAGGGGCTGTGGGAGACATAGTGGGGCTGTCTCCCACATTGTGGGGGGACTGTAGGGGACAGGATGAAGCTGTGGAGATTAGTGAGGGGGCTGTGGGAGACATAGTGGGGCTCTGTCTCCCACATTGTGGGGGACTGTAGGGGACAGGATGAAGCTGTGCAGATTAGTGAGGGGCTGTGGGAGACATAGCGGGGCTGTCTCCCACATTGTGGGGGACTTTGGGGGACAGGATGAGGCTGTGGAGATTAGTGAGGGGGCTGTGGGAGACATAGTGGGGCTGTCTCCCACATTGTGGACTGTGGGGGACAAGATGAGGCTGTGGGGATTAGAGAGGGGGCTGTGAGAGACGGGGCTCTGTCTCCCACATTGTGGGGGGGACTGTAGGGGACAGGATGAAGCTGTGGAGATTAGTGAGGGGGCTGTGGGAGACATAGTGGGGCTGTCTCCCACATTGTGGGGGGACTGTAGGGGACAGGATGAAGCTGTGGAGATTAGTGAAGGGGCTGTGGGAGACATAGTGGGGCTCTGTCTCCCACATGGTGGGGGACTGTAGGGGACAGGATGAGGCTGTGGAGAGTAGTGAGGGGGCAGTGGGAGACATAGTGGGGCTGTCTCCCACATTGTGGGAGGACTGTGAGGGACAGGATGAGGCTGTGGGGGTTAGTGAGGGGCTGTGGGAGACATAGTGGGGCTCTATCTCCCACATTGTGGGGGGACTGTAGGGGACAGGATGAGGCTGTGGAGATTAGTGAGGGGGCAGTGGGAGACATAGTGGGGCTGTCTCCCACATTGTGGGGGACTTTGGGGGGCAGGATGAGGCTGTGGAGAGTAGTCAGGGGGCTGTGGGAGACATAGTGGGGGTCTGTCTCCCACATGGTAGGACTGTGGGGGATAGGATGAGGCTGTGGGTATCACTGGGGAGTAGTGAGGGGCTGTGGGGGCCTCTGTGGCGAGTAGTGAGGGGGCTGCGGGGGACATTGTGGTAGTACAGTCAAGTGCAAAAATAAGTATCGAAAGAATCCGCTCATAAATATGTTACCACGTTCTTATTACATAGATTTAGAGTACATATTTTTGAACATTTTTGTGGACATCTTATTTTGCCTGTGTACGGGAGGGAGACATTCGGGGGACAGGATGAGGCTGTGGGGGATTAGTGAGGGGGCAGTGGGAGACATAGTGGGGCTCTGTCTCCCACATTGTCGGGGACTGTAGGGGACAGGATGAGGCTGTGGGGGGTCACTGGGGAGTAGTGAGGGGCTGTGCGGGCCTCTGTGGCGAGTAGTGAGGGGGGCCTGCGGGGGGACATTGTGGGGTATACAGGCGTAACCCAGACTTACCTGTTGTATCTGTTCGGGGGTAATCGGCGGGGGAGGTTGTCTCTGCGGCTGTGGGGGGTGGGGGGCCTGCTGTGGGTACACCGGCATGGCGGCGTAGCCCATTCCAGTGCTGGGCACCACCAGCACTGGCGGGAATGATGCCACGGCCGCTGGGCCCACCTGTGGGAACATTTACATTAAAATACGCGCAATGACAGACTTAACAAATTTTTTTTTCAAATATCTCAAGTTTTAAATTTAAATTTTTAAGTAAATTTTTGGTATATAACTAAAAATTTTGAAAAACGTAATTTAAAAAAAAAACTGTCACATATTGGACTAAATAGGGTTCAAACTCTTTCAATTAGTCTCCTTTACCACCTCCAGAAATTCCTACATCGTTATCCCAAACACCCTGTATAAATGACCGCGAAAGTACCTCTAAAACAGAAAGATATATTTTTTTATACAACATCGGTGGCAAACAAGTAACGGCCCGCCTGATAGAAAGCAGTCACCGTAGCCTATGGGCGCCTGCAACCCCAAGGGTGTCACATGCGCGTTGCCGACCCAATAAGAACTTGTACACTACTCTTTTGAAGAACCCCATACTGTAGTCCATCGGGAAAACCTCAATACAGTGTGTAAGTCAAATACGGGCGATCAATTAAACCAGGCATGGGATTCATTAGTGTAATCATGGATTACAAGGTTTTTTTTTAAGTTACTCTCAATTATGACCCTCACAGAATTTTTTTAAGATTATCGGAGCAGCAAGGTAGGTACGAACATTTGTTATTGTTGATATGGCAGTTATGTCATCTGCTTTTGAAATTAGCTGTCATCGAGTCTTTAACTCGCGTATGTTGCTCTACATTGCGCGCCGAATTATTTTGTATGGAAAATTTTGTTGCTCTATTTTTAAGTAAAAGTTATTTGAATGTACTTATTATGTCGTAAACTAACACCCCTTAAGAGCTTCGCCCGTATTAGACTTACACCCTGTATAACTTACAGAGTAACTAAGCACGAGGTTGATCATTCCTTCGACGCCGTCTCCTTGCTTGCCGTTCAGCGGGTACCAGTCTTCATGGGTCTCACCCTGGAACAAAAACAATAATTAATACATTCACTGCGGTAGGGGGTCTTTCGACCCCTTACAAGGAATGGTTAATTACGAGTTAAGCTAATTGCCGCAGTGTTAAAAAACCGGCCAAGACCTCGTCGGGTGTATTCGAAAACAGCCGGGCCGATTACATTCGAAATAGTTTTATTTTAAAGTATTCAAATGCATCTTATATTCTATTCATGTTTTTTTCATATTATTTGGACCCAGGGATGAAGAGTTAGAGGAGGAGACATATCTTTTAAATCGTTTTTATCCGAAAATATTGACTTTACAAATAAACTTTCTTTTGGGAGCCTTATTCTTTTTGAAAGACCTACATTTTTATATACACCTTATAGGGTAAATTGCTAGTAACTAGCCACTCTCCAGTAACTGGACACCTTATATAAAAATGAACTCTATGTGCTTATAATTAATTTAACATAGTTTTATATCATGTCAATATCAATCACTCTCCCTCTTCCAAAATGAATTCTAAGTACATAGAGTTCATTTTTATACAAAGTGGCCAGCTAGGTACTGAAGGCTGACCGGTTACTAGCAATTTACCCTATTGACTTCTCTAGAAATGATATAAAATAAATAAATTAAATAAATATCTCGGGACATCTCACACAAATCGACCTAGTCCCACGGTAAGCTCAATTAAGGCTTGTGATGTGGGTACGAGGCGACGATATATATAATAGATACTTAAATACATCGACAGCTATGACCCAGGAACAAATATTTGTGACAAACAAATACACAAATAATGCCCTCGCCAGGATTCGAACCCGGAACCTCCAGCTTCGTAGGCAGGGTCACTACCAACTAGGCTACGGAGGCTGACAAATATGTGCAGATATACAGGGTGGAAATGGACGACGTTCCTTCCCGCTACCAATCGAGTCTACCAATCATTAAGATGAACTTTCAGTTTGGGACCAACATCGAAAGCGCACATCGAAAATTGTCTTTTCCATACTATTGAATTCTAACTTATTAGGTACTCACTTTGTATGAGGGGTTAATTTTTTTTTTACTATTTCGATGTTGGTCCCATACTGAAAGTTCATCGTAATGGTTGGTAGACTCGGTCGGTAGTGGGAAAGATCGTCATTCCGTTCCACCTTATATACAGGGTGTAAGTCTAATACGGGCGAAGCTCTTAACGGGTGTTAGTTTACGACATAATAAGTACATTCAAATAACTTTTACTTAAAATAAGAGCAACAAAATTTTCCATACAAAATGATTCAGCGCGCAATGTAGAGCAACATACGCGAGTTAAACACTCGTTGACAGCTACTTTCAAAAGCAGATGACATAACTGCCATATCAACAATAACAAATGTTCGTAGCTACATTGCTGCTCCGATAATCTTAAAAAAATTCTGCGGGGTCATAATTAAGAGTAACTTTAAAAAGACCTTGTAATCCATGATTACACTAATGAATCCCATGCCTGGTTTAATTGATCGCCCGTATTAGATTTACACACTGTATAAGAACCAATCGCAACATGGCGTGGGACTCACATTAAGCACCGCCTGTGGTATGGTGATGTGAGTCCAGGCGATCAGCTCGTCCATCGTGAACGAGCACTCGTCGAAGATCTCCAGGTATACCGAGTTCACTCCGGGGGGCAGCAGGCTGGTAACAAAATGTATTAATAATGTATATCACTACATAGCATAAAATAAAATCACTTTTTCTGTCCCTATGTCCCTTCGTACGCTTAAATCTTTAAAACTACGCAACGGATTTTAATGAGATTTTTTTTTAATAGGTAGAGTAATTAAAGAGGAAGGTTTTTATGTAGGTACCTATAGTACCCATGCGCAGCCGGGGCGGGTCGCTAGTATATATATATAAAAATGAATTGCTGTTCGTTAGTCTGCTTGAAACTCGAGAACTTTTTTCTTAGACGTTCTCAAATCTGCAGATCATGCATAATGGAATGCCATGCCCATAAATATAGATATAAATCGGCAAACTAGATATAAATACAAAAATAAATAAAAATTAAACTTTAAAAAAAAATTGGCTTACATTAATATGTAAGTGATACGAAGTCTACCAGGTCATCTAGTAATAAATATAAACGGTATTTCCTGAGTAGCGGTGAAAATGACGAAAGATTCATGTTGTTTCTATCGAAAGTTTCGAATTTTTCCTATACATATATTGCATGTAATTTTCGAAAAAAACAAAACTGACGTTTGTTTGCGTTTGACGCAAATAGACTCCGCTTCACATTCATGTGACGTAGACCATAGATTAATGATTCCATTTTGTAAGTATTTCGTCATAATTGATAATTTCAACCTCTTTAGCTAATAATAATGCGAAAAATTGTATTTTACACGTAAAAAACTGTAAGATGCGAAAGACTCAATCGAAGATCCGAAACGAAAGATACAGTATTTTATTGAAAAACACAGGGGCATTTGTAAGATACATGTATCTTTCGTGTTATTTTCATCGTTATACCTGAGTCACTGATAACTTCATACCCTATATACAGGGTGGAAAAAAGGAATGCCACATGGATGGCGACTACCTTAAATATTGTAAATAGCACATTTTGTTTAAAGGACTTTCCTTTGTTTTTAAAAACAATAAATTTTGCATTTAAGGATTTATGAAAAATCGCTTGTCTCAAATGTGAAAAACATATCGTAGGTACCGTATTTTATGATGCTGATACTGAATTTTTTTTAATACGCATACTGTCGCATTCGTAGTAAAATACCCAGAATCGCCACGTCGGGTAAACGGAGTGGCGATCGTGGTAGTGTATAATGAATTGATGATGATGCCGCTCAAGTTATTATACCCCTTATTCGTAAACGTTTCGTTCATGAATAAGGGGGTAGAAAGAAGAAAGAAAAAACATTTATTCGTGACCAACATAGACATTAAAACATAAAATAAACATAGATGTAATTAAACTAAGTGCCACAAAATGGTCTCCAACTAAGCAATTTTTTGCTGGGCTGTGTCTACAGCCAGGTAGGTAAGGTAGGGTTCTATTCCGTAGTAGATTCGCACTCTTCAGGGGTCTTTACGACCTTGTACACAGTCACAGTGTACTCACCAGTGTATGACCTTGTTCCAGCGTGGGGTCTTCCCACCGCTGGGGTCCGTGTGGGTCTCGTAGATACAGTGTCCCACGCGGAGCCGGACGTATGGATCCATGCGGGTCAGTCCTGGGTACAACGAATGTGTAATATTTAGCGTTGAAAATGTCGGAATATATTATATGATTTTTTCGGGAATGTACGAAAATTACGTTTTTTTTCGGGTTTTTACAGAAACAATCAATGTCACTGTCACTTTTTCTCGATAACATTGCGTTCTCCTGGTATACGTGAAAATTAGACCTAATTTACATTGATTTAGAGTTGAAAATTAAAGTGGAAACTTTCATTGATTTTTTCCGATAAAATCCGGAAAAACGAACGGTTTGGAAAAAAACGGGATTTAATCCGGAAATTTTCAACGCTAGTAATATTGTCTTCATCATCATTTCCGATTCTATTTTGTATGATAGTTTAAATTCAATAATCGGTAATCACCGAATAAAAAATAAAAAAAATTACTTCAACCGATTTCTCCAAGATCCCATTATCAGACCTCAACTTGGTGTAACCGTGTATCGTAAAGATGCATTCAGACCAAACGAGCATTCGCTATTCTATCCCCCACACTACGAAATCAACCAATCACGTTTTGTGTAAAGATGAAACGAATTTCGAAATACGAATTTCGTAGAGTAGGGGGTTAGAATAGCGAATGCTCGTTTGGTCTGAATGCACCTTAACGGTGTAACATCTCGGAGTTATACCCGAACGACTAAAATTTTTTTTGAGATATCGTATAGGTAACATACAGAAAGAAAACGGTCAAATTGAGAACCTGACTTTTGAAAACTGGTAAAAATTATGATTTCAGACGTTTTCACAATTTGTACTAATACTAACCCTATTCCAAGTTATCGATGAATTATCGATAATGGACATAATTACCAGGTCATCGTCCCCAAGAAACTTGCCCAAGCGTCACGTGTCAAGGTCAACTGACATACATTTATTATCACTTGTAATTAAATGTAATAACATGGTAGAATTTGATAGAAGTATTCAACATGTAATTAGTGTCATTATTTCCAAAACTATTTAAGATAATGTTTTTTTAATGTTGAATTTAATTAATCGCTTGTTATTTTAGCGCGGAATATTAAATATTATGAAACTCTTACGATCTTTACTAATATTTCCATTGCCCTCATTTGGTCAAAGAAAGAAAGCAATAGAATTTATTCAGGACATTAAACTTAGGTATCATTAACAAAACAAACCAAACAACGAAAATAAACCTAATTTTAGCGTCACTCAAAAGGCTGTCACTCAGCATGTGTCAGTATCTTTTGGATACTCAGACGCTGGTTTTCCGTGGAAGCCCTATGGACCCTAAGCCTTATTGTAAATTGTGTATACCCAAGAGATTCAACTTTGTCCGCTGCGATCGGGTCGGCGGGTTAAGGCATCTGCCGCGAAAGCACATATGACGTCGGTGAATTTAGACTTTTTCTTTGGTGTTTTGGAATCTTAATTTAGAAACATTTAATTTATTTAATTACTTATAAACCCTATATTATATGGTACTTGGTAGTGATTATGACTACTTAGTACCTAACAAGCGAGACACCACATGTACATGGCGACCTTGCCAGCTGCCAAGATCCACTGACCTAGAACTTTCTTTGCGGGCGTTCAAAATAACGTTACGGTGCGTTACAAGGGGAGGAGGGGGGGATCAAAATCTTCAAAAATTATGTTGCGTAATACTTGACCGCCCCCTTACCATATTTTCCATTTGGTAGCCAGCTACCAAAAATTACTCAAGAGTTTCTTGGGACCTCGAAAAGGGTTAACTCACCATAGTTTTTAACCAGCTTCGCTTGAGCTATGGTGATGCTGAGCCGAGCCGTTAGCGGGGGACCCGCGGCTGGGACCTGCAAGAAAACAAATTAATCATCATCATCATCATCAGCCTATGATAGTCCACTGCTGGACATAGGCCTCTCCTATTGACTATGCGTATAACCGCCACGCTGGGCAAGCGGATTGGCGATCGCAGTAATGTGTCCACTGTGATGACGCTGCTGCCCATCATCAATCTTTTATCAAATAGTGGTCAGTTACACTTCAATCCCTTAGTCGACTCTTACGACAACTGCAGGACGAGTTGGGGTGGTGACAAATGTATTCTTACTGCCGTCACCACACGGCTGAGAAAACAAATTAACGTAACATTATGGCTACATATACGGGACACAACACCCTCAACAGGCATCTTAAGGTGCCTTCCACGAGAATGTTAATACGTGATGCCGTTCTTCGCGTACATCTAAGAAAGTTACAAATACAATTTGAGGTTTTTTTTTAACTGGGTGTTTCTCACACTTCCCATATATTTTTAAGGTAGCTGTCATAGTCGTCACGTTCGCGACAAAGTAGACTTTTTCGTGAAATGCACCTTAAGGTGATGGGAGTAAGCAATGAAACAGCCTGTCCATATTGCGGAAGAGACGAAACCAGCCAGCATGTAAAGAATGTCCCAAAAATAACGTAAGATTTGAAATCGATGAAAAATACTTATTTCTTGTTTGACCCTCTTATTTCTTGATTTAATCATAAAGTACAAAGAATAGGGTTTAGTTTGGTAAAGCATGCTGAGAAATTACTTCGAAGGCTTTGCTGTAACATAGCACTCCTTTGTTAAAATGTTCTATGAAATTTGCATAAGTATGGGTGAATTTCGTTGCTGCAGTGTGAAATCCCCTCCTTCAAACCATGGGCGATCGAGAGCTTGCTGACATAGATCTTTGAATATAAATAACCCCATAAAAAATAAACAATTATGTTAAATTGCAATATTTGGGATTCACAGAAATGAACGAAAAACGATCAGAAATTGGGGTCAAAACCGGTTTTAGTCAAGGAGACCAGGGCTGGGCGATTTGCAATTATAATACTTAATCCTATTCTGTGTACTTTGTTAGTCAGAAAAAAAAATTGGTCGAAAAAAGTATGCTTTTTCATTACATTAAAATCTTGCGTTATTTTTGGGACACCCTATACTTGCGGAATGCATCATGTACGCAGCGGCGAGATATGATATATTTGCAGGGATTGGCTGAAGGAGAAAAAACCCAGGGAGGATGACCTCAGGGATGTACAGTTCTGCAAGAAAATAAGGAGCCTAGAAGGAAGTAATAGGGGAACGCTACCGGAACATTAACCTGCAGCTCCAGCTAAGGGAAATGGGGTGAACGAGCACATTAGATGCTCGACAGCCCACTAGAGTCCAGTCGAGCGTCCCTCCATAACATAACATGACATTATAGCAACATTTATATGTATCATGATCCTTTAGTACCGTTTGGTAGACAAAGTTTCGTAACCAGCTTCGAAATAGGAATAAAATCCCAATAGGTAACTGGTTTTAAATCTGTACTTATCATTACCGATTTGTAACCAGGTTTGTACCAAATCCGGCTACTAGATGGGACAGTTATTCCCATTTCATAGCTGGCTACTAGACGGGAAACCATATTTCCCATTTGGCAGCCAACTACCAAATCTGGCTACCAAACGGTACTAAAGGATCATGATTAGGTACAACATTATTAAATTTGTCAACTGTCAATAGCTAGCCGATTCTTCCATTAATGTACACACACAACTACATATTCTGTTGCTGGTCGATAAAAAAAAAATCATTGCACTTTATTGATCACAACAAACTAAATGGTAATTTTCTTGCAATATTTCTAAAACCCACGTTTGGTTAGGGTTACGGTTGGAGGTAGTATTAAAAACACTGGTTAAAAATTTTCAAACAAACAAACGTACGTACTTGAAGGTATTCACTCATTTGTCGCGTCACAAAAATACTAATATTTTGCTTTGTGTTCTGGTAAACTGATGATCTTATCATTATTGTATTAGTCATCGTCTGAAGTGTTTACTAATCAAATATGTAATAGATAACCACTACAAAATTTGTGATAGTAGTTTATAATAAGTTTATATTACGATAGTGAGACAAAAAGATGATTCCGGTTCGTTACAATAAAATATCAAAGTCCCATGTTCTTAGTAGATCGCAATGACGCACTGGATAAGTTTCAAAATTGCGAATATCATAAAAATATAATATCTTCTTTGGTTATCGCGACAGTTATTCATGAAATAAAACTATTTTAACGGATTATATAGCGTAATAATTTAACTACATCCCGACATTTCGAACTCTACAGGATTCGTGGTCCACGGGTAACTCACCCGTTAATTCATTAATATACGCGATATAATTCGGTAAACTAAATATCCATATAATATAAGTATGTATCTTTACCCCCAAACTTTGTAAGTTTAAGATTCCGAGATGGCATGTAAATTGGATACAGCTTTTCCTATAACATACGTATTTTTCTTGGATAAATTAAATTATAAAATATGTAAATAATTGACCCCATGGTTCCGATCACTGATCATTATAGTGAACACATTATTGTGATACCCAATCCGCTTGCCCAGCGTAGCGATTATGATTATGGGCATTTTATCGAGCGATTATGGGCGTCTATACCTGCGACCATATATAACATGGACGTCTAACGCCAGCTCAAAAATGCCCCCAAAAACAATTGTTCAATTGTGCTAAGATGGGCAGGACATGGCGCAACATCTTTGTCAAAATGCTTATAGAGTCAAAGTCAAACTATTCTTTATTCAAGTAAGCTTATTAATAAGCACTTTCGAATCGTCTGACATTATCAAGAGAGAGAAAAAAAATTTACTACTGGTTCAAACCCAACGCCGTTCCTGAGAAGAACCAGTAAGAAACTCAGGTGGACTTATTTTTTCAAAACAGTATAATAATACATCTTCATTCAGAATATCGCCAATCAAAACTTTGATGGACCAATTACAACTATTTTTAAATGACGATTTAGGTTTTTATAGGTTGATATTGAAATTGATTACCGTGATACATTGAAGAGGGGGTGACACTTGTCAACTAAAATTCAGGACAGTTTTCGAAAGGTAATTTAGTAGCATGCGGCTTCCATGTTTTATTTGTTCGTAGATCTATACACATATCAATAGGAGATGCCTACGTCCACAAGTTTTTTTTTTATGCTATAGGTGGCAAACGAACAGACGAATCGCCTGATGGAAAGCGATTAACGTCGCCCATGGACACCCGCAACACCAGAGGCGTCGCAAATGCGTTGCCGGCCTTTAAGGTGGGAGTACGCTCTTTTCTTGAAGGTTTGAAGGTCGTATCGGACCGGAAACACCGCTTGTGACAGTTCGTTCCAAAGTTTAGCTGTGCGAGGCAGGAAGTTACGAGAAAAGCGCACAGTTGAGGACCGCCAACCATCTAAAGTGGACTGAGATAGGCTGATGATGATGGTGTTGAATAAATACCTGAGCACCACACAGTTGTTGCTGCAGCGCCAAGGCGGCCTGGTAGTCGGCGTCCACATTATCGATGGCTGCATCCCCATCAGCTCGGAGAAAGTTGGCTGGCAATGGGCCTAGCAGCACCTGTTCAAACCAAACATATCCATTTATATTTAATTTATATTCAATGCATCCAGAAAGGTGGGCTATTACAGCCACCAAGTGGATGCCGCAAACTAGGCGGGGACGAGGCAGGCCCAGGCGGAGATGGCGGGACGACCTGGACGCCTTCGCCAACAATTGGCCGGACTTGGCACCGAACCGGGAGCTGTGGAGATCTGAGGGAGAGGCCTTTGCCCAGCAGTGGGACACCCCTACAGACTAAAAAAAATAATAATCTTTGGGGAGGCATATGTTTAGCAGTGGACGTCTTTCAGCTAATATGATGATGATTATTAGTATTTAAAGAATGGAGCTCGTACATTGGCTTTACAAAATGCTATACATCATCAAGGATCGGACAAACACCCGTCCAGCGACCATATATAACATGGACGTCTAACGCCAACTCAATAATGCCCCCACAATCCAATTGTTCAACTGTGCCAAGATGGGCAGGACATAGCGCTTTTCATAACACCGCGCATATTTCGGCGCAACATCTTTGACAAATGTTTATAGAAAATGGCTAGTCAAAACTTTGATGGACCAATCACAACTATTTTTAAATGGCGGTGTAAGAGCGGCCGTACACCTGTAAGTTCTTACGTAAGTTGTAGAGACGGAGCTATACTAAGGAACGAGAGGTGCATATCACTATCTCATTCCTTAGTATAGCTCCGTCCCTACAACTTACGTAAGAACTTACAGGTGTACGGCCGCTCTAAGTTTTTATTGGTTGAAATGGAAATTCTATATCGTGATGCATTGAACAGTGGGTGCCATTTGTCAACTAAAATTCAAGACCGTTTTTAAAAGGCAATTTAGTATGGCGTGCGGCTTCCATGTTTTATTTGTTCGTAGCACCCGTCATTTTGAAAACATAACCCTGTTCCGTATGGTAGAGACTTCCTTATCTTATGATGTTAACATATTTTATTAATTTAAGATGTTTAGTTACTTACTTAAGATATTATTTTAATAACACTATCACAAAGTATCTACGTAGGCGATTCCAACTCTTTCTTAGATACTTGTACACACTATGATTGTTCGAAACGTCGTTACAACGGTACTTAATATGCGCTATATAATTCGTTTGAATCGTTTTATTTCATGAATAACTATCGCGGTAACCATAAAAAACATTATACACTCAATAGATCCACATTCAATATCAAAAATTTTATATCGTTTATTTGTTACAAATTCACAATCATGGTATACAAGTAAAAAGGAATTGGGATCTCCTAAATAGATACTTTGTGATAGTGTTTTAAAAAAAAAATATGTATCTTATAAAATAAAATATGTTAACATTATAAGATAAGGAAATCTCTACTGTACAGAACAGGGTTATTTTTTCAAAATGATGGGCATTTGTCCGATCCTTGAACATCATCTTTGTCTCCATAACATTTGAGTATTCACCCCCTGTCCCTTGTCCTTGTTACTGTTACACTTTGTTTAATAACAGAATAATAACAAACATAATGTTGTATAACAGATAACATTCAATGTGGAAGCACCAGCAAACATAACAAAAACATTAGCAGTCTTCTTGCAAACAGGATATTTAATGCGTAGAGCTATTTACTTTTTCAAATTGTGAATGAAAATAGTGCCAGCCAGTTCAAAAGTAGACTCCTCAAACTATCAAAAATATAAGTGAACTCTGATTTAGATGTATATGTCTGCCTGTATAAAACTGTATATGATAATAATCCCATTTTATTATTTATGGCTCATTCTGGTGTAGATGGCGAATTTTATTGTCTGGGCGGCAGGAGGATAATGCAAGCATAAATTATGTCCCAAAAATGATTGTGCTGCAGTGGGCACGAAATTGCTCTTTTATTAACACTGTTTTAACACTAGTCTCATATATGTGCATGGAACCTTTTTGACAAATTCAAATAGAAAACAGGGTGACCTTAGCCATAGGACAAACCTTCCCCATAAGTTTACTACAAAGGAATGGTCTTACATTAATATTTTTTAACCCCTCATGTTTGGTGAATATTTTTTCTTATAGTAGTTCTCGTACACATGCGTGTACAGGACCCCAGATCCCTGTGCTCCCGCATATGATGGGTCAATTAAAACCAGATATAAATAATTATCTTGGGACATGTTACACAAATTGACCTAGCCCCACGGTAAGCTCAATAAGGCTTGTGATGTGGGTGCCAGGCGACGATATATATAATAGATAAATACATATAGATACTTAAATACATAGACAGCCATGAACAAGGAACAAATATTTGTGATAAATAAATACACAAATAATGCTCTCACCGGGATTCGAACCCGGAACCTCCAGCTTCGTAGGCAGGGCCACTACCGACTAGGCTACGGAGGCTGACAATATTAAAAATAAAGATAAATAAATAAATAGATATAAAGCATTGAAATTTTAAACCAAATTTATTTCAAATAACTTCCGTTACCTTTTACATTATTTCAGGCCTTCTATAAGACAGTTTGGTTTAGAAGAACTTTTAAATTGGATTGAGGATGCAGCACCATAAAAATTAATCAAAATGAATAATGAATTGTCAAATTCAAATTGCTACTATTAACTATAATGGTAATCCCAGAACTTGCCTAAGACATGCAATATTTCATGTCCCAAATTGTCATTGTGCTTGAAATATTTACCTCAGGCAAGGCTTTTTCCTTACAAAGAATGTGAATAACAACAGAATAAATGCCACCAATTACTATTTAAATATCCAGGTCATAGGGGAGTAATTTAGCCTAAGTACAATGACCTTATATCAAAATACTGACTAAGCGCGTGGAACTCGATAATCTGATAAGAGAAATCTCCAGAACACAAAGTGATCTAAAAATAACTTCATAAAACAAAATAATAACATTAAAAAACTTGTTGAACCAGTTTCATACTTTGATATCAATGTCTCATGAAATCACGACGAATTTGATAGGCGCAACAAAGTCTAATGTAATGATTCATTCGCGCACGGCAAAACAAAATTATTGCCATTATATTTTGCAGAGTAGGTGTTGGTGTTTCGTCATAATTTCACGACTTACCCTGCGTCTTCGCTCCTCGTTCCTATCACCGTCGTTTGGCATCGTAGAAGTCATCTTAGAATAACAATTTCCAACAATTCACGAAGTTGTTTCACCGATGTATTTTCCTCGATAGAGAGATGAACGAAAATTGATTTGACAGGCACGGAATATTTATTTGGATTAGAGATGTGCAGTACCTAACTCGTATGGTGCATCGATATTTAAAGTTAATGTTATTTTTATCAATAACTAAAATGCCAGATAGCTATACAGCTGAGAAAGACGAATCCCTAGTAAAGTAGTTTGTATGCCATACAAATAAACCTACACTGTTTCGATATAAAATGGCTCTAAATACAAATGGTAAATATGAATATCGATAATTTCAGCTATGCCTATGCATGACTTCCCTAGCGAAAATCGAAATGTCATACTAGGTGCACGTTTAAGTAGACTTAATAATCAAATATGAAAACAGAAAAATGTGAAAGTAGTTGGTGCTACACCAAAAATTAAAGCACAAGCTTAGTTTGTTTACTTAATACTAAAACTTATTATGCATTTTACGACCAGGGTCGCGTTTTATAAAGTTACAATTTACAATTTCGCTGTTTGCCTCTCTTTCTAGCCAATGTGTACGTGTGTTAGAGAGGCAAACAGCGAAATTGTAAATTGTAACTTTATAAAACGCGACCCATGAAAGCATTGACTTGGTTAGTCGAGTTTGGGATTTTCGAACGACTTTC
>JALPQI010015902.1:0-22140 GCA_025490895.1 Thaumatotibia leucotreta | reverse complement strand
ATGTAAATACCTATTTTATGATATTGGTATGGCAGATACGAGTTGCCTAAAGTAATCGTGTAATTTGTTGGTGTGGTCACGGGGTGAGTGTTTAAAATTGATCCGTCCAATCGAGACTGTGTGCATTGTCTTCATTAGCATTCTTTACAAATCGTGGGTAAGTCCTTTACATTTTATTCTTTCGTTTTGTCCGCAGCATATTGAAACGCCCTTTTATTCCATGCACGATATTACAGCGACATAAGATTCACCATAATACCTGCGCGATTAGATCTCTGAATACGGGTGCATAATTCGCCATTACCAGTAATGTCAGCTTGGCCCAGCGGTTTCACATATTGAGTCGAGTTCAAGAGGTTGCAAGTTCGATCCCCGTCTCGAACGAATATTTTTTGTTCTTTTTATTTTATTATTTTGTGTATTTTATATAGGCCGGTATACATGCATGTATAAGATAAGTTTTATTAGGATAAATTAATGTTTTGTTCCTGGTACAATTTTACTTCATTTTAATTGTTTCTTTTTTTACATTTACTGTTTTAGGTTTTATTCTAATTTAAATTTTACTTTATTTTACATTTTAATAATACTGTGATTTCCAGTGTATTTTAATTATTACATCGCTTGCTTTTGTTTTACTTTTGGTTGGCTATTATATTTTACTGTGACCTTCGGCCATTTTAATTGTTTACATATTTCTGGTTTTATTTTGCATGATTTTTACTGTTAGCCCTCTTAGACTTTATGCCTATTTTAATTATTGTATCGCTTAGCTCTTAGTTTAATTTCACTCTTGTTTCTTTTAAATAATACATTTTGCTGATCACTCTGTCAATAGTTTTCCTGTTAAACCTACGCTAGTTGAACCCTGGAGCATTACATTGGCGCCCGACGGGTTAGGTATACATACTATTGACAGTAGTTGGCAGATTTTTGAGAGTTAATTTGTAAGGCTAGATAAAGATAAAAGATAAAAATTCATTTATTCAAGTAGGATCGGGTGGATCGCTTTTGCATCGTCAATATTTCTACACTTGATAGTAAACATACACAATTATAATTAAATTCATATACAGAGTTAACACAACAAAAATAAAATATCACAATTACCCAATAAAAATTACATTGCCATATTATAAATAGAATTTGTCATTTAAATCTAAGAAAACATGCAAAAGTTTATTTTAATTTATTGTAATCATTTAATTTTGGCCAAGCAGTTTTATCACAGAGGTAGTCTTCTACAGTATAGTATCCCTTTTTCATTAGTGAGGTTTTCAAATATTTCTTGAATGCTGGAATTGACAAATTAAATACCTCTTCGGGCAATTTATTATAGAATAGGACACATTGCCCCATAAAGGATTTATATATTTTACGCACACGAAACTTCTGTATTGCAATTTTATGTTTGTGTCTAGGACCGGTCATTTTCACAAACGAATCTATGTGCTTAAGAACATAAATAATACACTCGTATATGTACTGTGATGCAGTTGTCAGGATGTTTATTTCTTTAAAACGATCTCTTAGTGATTCTCGGTACTTCAGCTTATAAATAAACCGGACCGCTCTTTTTTGTAGAACAAATATTGTTTGTATATCCGCTGCTTTACCCCACAGCAAAATACCGTATGTCATTAAACTATGAAATTGACTAAAATATACTAAACGTGCAGTCTCCACGTCAGTCAACTCCCTTATTTTCCTAACTGCGAAGGCTGCCGAACTTAATTTGTTAGCCAATGAAGATAAGTGATGGCTCCACTGCAATTTTGTGTCCAAAGTTAAACCCAAAAATATAGTCTTGTCCACAAGTTCCAAAGGCTCTCCGTTCAGATGAACATTTATATTACTAACATGTTTAACGTTAGGCAATGAAAATCGCATGCACTTCGTTTTTTGGGAATTAAGTAGCAGATTGTTTTTTGTAAACCACTTTAAAACATTGGAAAGAATAGTATTGATGTTGTCGTAATCTATTGTATTTCTATTTACTTTAAATATTAAAGATGTATCGTCTGCAAACAAAACAATCTTGCAACAATTTTCAACGATGGAGGGCAGATCGTTAATATAAACTAAAAACAGAAATGGCCCCAAAATAGAGCCTTGAGGCACACCTAATTTTACAAATGCCCCGTTAGATTGTGTTCTGTTTATGACTACTGTTTGAGACCTATAACTAAGATAAGATGATACTAATTTCAAAGCATTTGCAGACAACCCGTAGTGCTTAAGTTTACGCAGAAGAGTACAATGGTCAACGCAGTCAAACGCCTTAGAAAGGTCGCAGAATATACCTATTGCGTCGCAAGAATCCCCCCATATGCTATATATATGCTTAATTAGTTCCGAAGCAGCATCAGTTGTTGAATATCCCTTTCTAAAACCAAACTGTTGACAGTGAAATAGGTTATTTGCTTTAAAATAGGCTTGTAATTGTTCCAGCATAATTTTTTCAAATACTTTACTTAAAGCAGGTAGAATTGATATAGGACGAAAGTTTGTGACGTTATTTTTGTCCCCTGATTTATATAAGGGAACAACTTTGCTCAGTTTCATTAAGTCCGGAAAAACTCCTTCTTTCACACAATGATTAAAAACAAATGCCAAATAGGGGGAAATAATATCTATTATGCTATCAAGAACTTTCACTGACGTTCCCCATAAATCTTCAGTGCTTTTCTTTTTAATTGTCTTGAAAAGTTTTGTTAATATCATGGGATCAACCGCATTAAAATTGAAAACACCGTTGCATTCCTCAACCGTAGAGCACATCAAAGCTTCAGCCTGCTCAGGAGACGATTCAAGATCTTTGGTGGTGTTACTTGCTATATTTGAGAAGAATTCTTCAAATGTCATTGCCACATCAAAATCTGAATGCACTACTTTACCGTTGCTAAGAAGACTAAACCCTAAATTTTGAGACTTACATTTACCACTTTCACTGTTAATAATTTTCCAAGTCATCTTTGTTTTATTATCTGATCGTAACAATTTAGATTTAATATAGTTTGATTTTGCGGCAATACAAACTTTTTTAAAGATATGTGAATATTTTTTTACATATTCAATAAAATTTTCGTCTTTATTATATTCCCGTATGCCATAAAGCTCATAAAGCCTATCTCTACTCCTGCGTATACCTGTGGTAGCCCAATCACTAAACTTCTTGGTGCTGCGTGTCGAAGTTGTTTTTAACTTAAATGTAAGATTAAATTGTTCAGTTATTACATCCGCGAGCAGTTGGTATGCTCCGTTACAGTCAAGATGGCAGAAGTTTATGGATAGTAGTTTACTTTGAATTCCATTTTTAAATTTATTTATTTTGTTGTCAGTTATAGGTCTATACATTATTGATTCTCTTTTAATTTTATCTGTATTCGGGATTGTTATCATTTGCCCGCAGTGGTCTGAATTAAAACAATTAAAAAGTTTTTTATCGAAATAGTTACAGTCACAAAAAATATTGTCTAAGCATGTTGCACTGGTTTTTGAGGTTCGCGTCGGCTCAAGGAACACATTACTTAGATTAAATGACTGGAATAAACTCACTAGCCGAACACTCAAACCTGTCGGATCCATCAAGTCGACGTTGAAGTCTCCACACACTATAATGTGTTTTCTACATTTAGAAGCTACACTTAATGCGTTCTCCATTGCGGATTCAAAATTATCGTAATCACCCGATGGAGGCCTGTAGACACAAATTACTATATACTGCACCAGTTCGACACAAGAAATTTCAGCCACTCGCTCAACAGAAAACTTAGTAATATCTTTACGTTCTTTAGATTGTATGTCAGTTTTCACAATAATCAAAGATCCTCCATGGATGGCATTTTTCCTTGTGAAATAACTTATTAGACCAAAATTAATGAAATTAAATGTCAACTGAGTATTCTGCAGCCAATGTTCTGTGATACACATTAAATGTATGTTGTGGCTATCCAAAAAAATACCTATTTCCATCTCCTTGCTGGAAAACCCTCGAATATTCTGGTGCACAAGATTAATGTTCGTAAGCTTCGCATATTTATTTGGAACATCTTTTGACACGGTATATTGCGGTGGAATAGAGTGAACAGGCTTAATATTATTTTTGACTATGGGAACGAAAAAACTGGGTATCTGATGTGGTGTCCAGTGGTTTGGAATCTATGGTATTATTGATGATCTGCAAGCAATTCCGATCGCAACTAAAGGAATTTAATAATTGTATCAAATCATTAAATATAGTTAAAAATCCTCGCCTGTTCACATTTCCAAGCTGCGAAAACATATCTCTTTCATAGGTCAGGTTGAGATTTGAGTCCAGAATATGACAGATTTTATGCATCACGTTACAATGGTAAAGCAGGTTATTAAATGTCTCGACTCGTTTAATAAATAAAGTGGAATGTTCATTGATTTTAAATGTTGGCAGACAAATAATAATATTCGTGTGGTTAATCTCACTTAGCTGTTGTTGGATAAAGTCAACCAGCGTACAATAATTCGCACTAGTCTTAAAGTCTCTATCGCCGATATATATAACACAAAAGTCATTTAAGGTGAAATCTTGCAGCTTATGTTGAAGATCACGAAACAGTTCGCAAGTGCCGGCACCCGGTGTGAGGTAAACACATGTATTTGAATGTTCTTCTTTTAGCAACTTTATCGCGTAATTCGAGTAGTTGCTTATGACGCACAATTTTGAATGTACCAATGCGGACTCTAATTTTCGTTTTTGTGTTACTACATCATGAATTGGAGCGACATTTTTATCATAGAGGTAACTAATTTCAGAGCTATATTTTTCAGTAGGTTTTACAGCGTTCTTAGATCTTAGTTCTTGTACCAATGACTCCACGTGTGTGATAAGTTGCAATATTTTTCCTTTGTATATCAAGAGCTCGTTCTCTAAGTTATGAATTAACCGATTTAGTCGCTGTAACTCCATGGAACAATCTTCATTTTGACAGTTCTCAGATCCACCTGCTGGCGGGGGCGATAGTGAATTCGCGGGGGGAAGACCAACGTGTTTTTCATTGTAAAGCGAGTGCCTCTTTTTTTTACCACATCGGAGTACAGACAAGGAGCTAGTTGACTGGCACAGACTTTTCAAGGTCTCTACTTCCCTTTGAAGCTTTTCTGTATTTCTTTTGAGGCCGTTATTTTCAATACTGACCTCTTCAAGCTGATTTTGTGTCGAAGCGAGTTCAGATGTAAGCCGTTCGACTTCAGATTTCATTTCAAGCATTAACAATACATCATTTGCTGTAAAGTCCATACTTTTTGAATGTTTTTCTTGTGCCTTTAAAGATGTTTGACTCAGGTTAACGCTACTTTCAGAGTCAGAAAAAAAATCAGTGTTTACTTGTGAACATCTTTCCGAGGAATCCTGGTTCGAGATATCAAGGATATTTAAATCGCATGATAGTAAGTTAATATTATCTCTCTGTGGAGTAGAGTTTACAGAGGGCTCAGCATTTTGAATGCTTGTTGGGATTTCTAATTCTGACTGCATATAGGTGTCTCGGGGTTCCGGAACCACCACTGGGTCCCTTGCGCCTTGATGCGACAATGGCGAGTTTTTTGTAGTGCAGGTAAATTCTTGTATCGTAGATTTGGTTTTGTTGTTCTTCCTTAAAGTAACTAGGTTTAGTAGTTTTAGACTGAGCTAGGTTTTTTTTTTTGCTATCAGTTGTGCTTTTGTTTAAAACATGGATGTTAACCATTTACACAAAGATGAACTGGAGTTTGAGTTGGCTTGCCGAGGTGTATCGGATTGCCAGACAGTGGCTGCTATGCGGAAATTCTTGCGAGCTATGTTGAAACGTGAAAGTTCTGGGGAAACTTCGATTGCTCTTAAGGTCCCAGTTGCGTGCATGGAAAATCAGGGCAGTGAGATATTAGCCTGTAAAAACAAGCTGGCCACTTTGGTCACTTTGATTAAGGAGGCGGCGCTTAGTCCAGATTGGTCCCTAATTAGGCGTATACACTCCCGTTTGACACACCTAGCAAATCGCTCACAGCTAATTGTACCTACAGAGCAGGACGACATTGAGGGACATTTGGCACTGATTAGGGAGATACAAGAAGCGAGGTCTGCTTTAGATAGATTGGGGCAAGAGTCCAGTGATGACGAGGACAGCATTTCAGAACAGGATAAGGCTGCATTACATAAGTCTTTAGGTGATGAGGCAGTTAAAATACTAGGTCAATTGAATGTAGATAAGGTCACAGTTAGGGACGTACCGAGGCAGATAGAGTGCGAGATGAAGGACGGTGCATCGACCTCTGCAAAAGAGGACTTTCAAGCCAAGCCTCGATCGATTAGAACGGGGTATCCAGAGTTGGATGAGGAGGGCCACGAAGAACATCTGAGAAACGGTCTCGGTTCGATTTCCAAGCCTCCTTTGAAGGGCGGGTTACAGAGATCATCCACGATAGATCAAGATTTTCAAAGACGTAAGTTAGTCCCTATAAAGGATTGGGGAGTAAAATTTAACGGGAAAGGTTCATTTAGCGTTAATGCCTTTCTTGAGAGAGTTGACGAACTCAAAGATGCACGTAATGCTGGCAATGACGATTTGTTTCGTTATGCCATTGATTTTTTTGAGGGGGAAGCCCTCATATGGTTCAGAGCGAATAAGGGTTCTGTTTCTAGTTGGACGGAATTAGTGAAACTTCTCTTAGATACTTTTCAAGAGCCTAACTATCAGGACGAACTTCTAGAAGAAATCAGGCGAAGGACACAGAGTAAGCTGGAAAGCGTCATTATTTATTTAGCCACCATGCAAAATATGTTTAATAGACTTCCGGAACCTCTCACAGAACGGCAGAAGCTGCTCATATTAAGAAAAAATGTACAGCCCTATTTCCAGAAGGAAATATGTCGGGATTCATTTAACACGGTAGCAGAATTAACAGCGGTTCTGAAGGTTATTGAGCGTACCAAGTTAACGTGTGAGAAATTTAAAGAGCCGACGCGTGATGAACATTCTTTGGAAGGGGACCTCGCATATCACGGTGTAGGGCAGGAAGGTCAACTTGGACGAAACGAGGTAGCAGCCATAAGTGAAAAGCCACAGTCAAAATGTTGGAATTGCAGGAGCCCAGGACACCGGTTTAGAGAATGCAATTTACCGAGGCAAAGACTTTTTTGCTATAAGGTGGGCGATGCGTTTACAACAATTTGACTACGAGATAGTGCATCGAAGGGGGAAGTACAATACGGTGCCTGATGCGTTATCTCGAGCGGTTACGGAGGAGGTTGCTTTACTTGAAGTAAAACCAGAAGATAAGGATAGCTGGTATAAGGCGGAAGAAGAGAAGGTGATTAAAGGAATGAATGAACCTGGTTGGGAGTTAAATCAGGGGCAATTGTGGAGGTTCCTTAGGCTCAAGCAATTTCCAAGCGACAATGATTGCTGGAAGCTAGTAGTACCAGAAAGCCTAAGGAGGCAAGTTCTGACGGAATGCCACGATCACCCGGCCGCTGGGCATTTAGGAGTCAAAAAGTCTGTCAACCGCGCAAGACAACACTACTTCTGGCCTACATTAATTCAAGATGTAAAGAATTATGTGAGGAGTTGTGAGGTGTGTGCCCGGTATAAACCGTCACAATTGAAACCTACCGGATTGATGGGAAAACAGCGAGAGGTGACAGAGCCCTTCCAAATAATATCTATGGATTTAATGGGACCCTTTCCAAAATCCAAGAAAGGCAATACGATGCTACTTGTTATCGCATGTTGGTTTAGTAAGTTTTGCTTCCTATTCCCACTAAAAAATGGGAAGTCAACTACAATTTCGCAAATAGTAGAGGAACAGATATTTTTAATGTATGGGGCTCCCGGTGTAATTGTGTGCGATAACGGCAAGCAATTTGTTTCTGCGCAATTCAAGGCATTAGCATCGAATTATGGTGTGAAGCTATGGTATACGCCATTTTACCATCCTCAGGCCAATCCAACTGAGCGAGTAAACAAGGTCATAGGAACCGCAATTGCCTCATATGTGAAGGATGACCACCGAGAGTGGGACAAGTACATCCCATTCATAGGGCATGCCATCAGAACCTCGGTTCACGAGGTAACGGGGAGGACGCCATCCTTTATGTTCTTGGGGCGGGAGTCCTCAATCCAGGGAATGAAGCCATATTCCTTTGACTCCGGTGACCACATTAAATTCAACAAGGAGAATTTTGAAAAAGGCATTGGTGTTCGCCTGAAGATATATGAGGATGTTTGCAAAAAGATGAGGATCTCTCACGACTTAAATAGCAGAAGGTATAACCTTCGGCGCCGTGAATATGAATACAAGGAAGGGGATTTGGTGTGGAAGCGTACAAAATTTTTATCGGATTCCGACAAAAGATTCATGTCGAAGCTCGCGCCAAAATTTGAGGAAGCAATCATTGAAAAAAAAGTATCTGAAAACACTTATAGGTTACGCAATCTCAGAGGCAAAGATCTAGGTATGTGGCACGCAAGTGACTTAAAGCGCAAGGTTTGAATCCGGTTGGATTCTCCGGAGGAGAGGGGATATGTAATGTTCTGATTCCGTCATTTAGTACATACTAACGCCATCTACTGCGAGTTGTGAGAAACACGTAACTATTGAATATTGGGGGGTAGCGGCAAAAAGCAAGTATACCGACGGGAGAGAGCGAATAAAGAAAAGGCGAACGCTTCCGTGAGTGATCTGCAATTGCAGAGGTCATTGCAATGTAAATACCTATTTTATGATATTGGTATGGCAGATACGAGTTGCCTAAAGTAATCGTGTAATTTGTTGGTGTGGTCACGGGGTGAGTGTTTAAAATTGATCCGTCCAATCGAGACTGTGTGCATTGTCTTCATTAGCATTCTTTACAAATCGTGGGTAAGTCCTTTACATTTTATTCTTTCGTTTTGTCCGCAGCATATTGAAACGCCCTTTTATTCCATGCACGATATTACAGCGACATAAGATTCACCATAATACCTGCGCGATTAGATCTCTGAATACGGGTGCATAATTCGCCATTACCAGTAATGTCAGCTTGGCCCAGCGGTTTCACATATTGAGTCGAGTTCAAGAGGTTGCAAGTTCGATCCCCGTCTCGAACGAATATTTTTTGTTCTTTTTATTTTATTATTTTGTGTATTTTATATAGGCCGGTATACATGCATGTATAAGATAAGTTTTATTAGGATAAATTAATGTTTTGTTCCTGGTACAATTTTACTTCATTTTAATTGTTTCTTTTTTTATATTTACTGTTTTAGGTTTTATTCTAATTTAAATTTTACTTTATTTTACATTTTAATAATACTGTGATTTCCAGTGTATTTTAATTATTACATCGCTTGCTTTTGTTTTACTTTTGGTTGGCTATTATATTTTACTGTGACCTTCGGCCATTTTAATTGTTTACATATTTCTGGTTTTATTTTGCATGATTTTTACTGTTAGCCCTCTTAGACTTTATGCCTATTTTAATTATTGTATCGCTTAGCTCTTAGTTTAATTTCACTCTTGTTTCTTTTAAATAATACATTTTGCTGATCACTCTGTCAATAGTTTTCCTGTTAAACCTACGCTAGTTGAACCCTGGAGCATTACAAACCGTTTAAAAAAAATGCAATTATTAGTTTTAGATATATCATGTTTCTTAGTAACATTTACTATTTAAGAGATACACAACAAGGATTTTTTTCTTTTGGATATCGGTTCAGAAGTCCAGGTTCGATTCCTGGGCCGAGTACACGTATTTTTGTAAGTGTGTGAATGCAGTTTTTCTTTTTAATAAAATCGATCTCATGGTTCCTAAGACAAGATTTCGCTATCTGTTATGGTTTCCAAAATCTCCATTCCGACCGATTTGGATTGATCCTGTATACCGGAAGGCGCAGTGTGGGTAGGCCAATAATAATTTAATGTACTTATACTATAATTATAGGCGCCGTTTGTTGATCACTGAAACATACATGTAGCTACGCTATAGAAGTTTAGGTCAATGAAGGACACATGTATTTTTGTAAAAAATACTTTTTTGATACAAATCTTTGAAGCTGACTGTTCCTTTCTTAAGTTTTCTCATCTAGTACTCATTAAGACGAGCTTAATGCACATAAACTAGATACTCTTGACAGGATTAATTCATGTCGATCCCAAGGTTTCAATAGCCTTCTTGTCGCTTTACATGAAAAAACAGAGCAACTTTACTAGGGTTAGGATATTTTTATAACAGCTTCCACCTGAACGTTCAGGCAGGTTCTACAGTAGAAGATATGATAAGAAGTACACGGTAGGTATAATCCAGGCGAGTGGTGGTTGCGGGCGGGGCCCAGAGGTCAGAGGTTTCGGGCGTTGCCGCCTGCGCCGAGGAGGGGCGCTGGTAGCGTAAGTGAGGCCTGAGTGGCGAGCGGCGGGCGGCGCGACCGGCGGGGCGGGCAGCGGCGCGACGAGCGTCCAAGGGGTTTCGGCAGCGTGCACCCTGGCCTCACGCATTTGTTAGCATTTGTTTAAAGGTGCGGTTAAACTAAAAGAGCATTCGCTGTTCTAGCGCCCGTTCTGAGAAATTAACCAATCACGTTTTGTGCACCGATCGAAATTCGTAGAGTGGGAGGTTAGAACAGCGAATGCTCTTTTAGTTTAACCGCACCTTGACATGGACGCCCCGCGCCCGCGGCCCGGACTGAGCGCAGCGGCGAGTCAGCGACATATTAATGGTATCACCAGTGGCCTATTTCACCATAATTACAAGTGTGACAATTGTAAAATATCACTGTTACTGACGTCACAAGCCTCCGTAGGCTACGGCTACCGCTTACTATCGGTCCATGGTTTTGTTGGCCACCAACATAAAATTATTACTAATAAGTCTAATAACGTTAATAAACTACTTTTTATTTTCCGAAACCCGTGACAATTGTCGCAAGGTTTACTACAATTCTCATTCAATCTTGACATGACGTTGGGCATATGTCGGAATTTCGCTACAATTGTCGTGTTTTTTGTGACAATTGTAATTTTGCTTCGCAAATAGTAGTTATTTACTGCTGATTTATTAATGTTCCTGCACTAAATTTTATGTGGGTGGCAAACAAACGCAAGGCTCTTCCGATGGTAAACGGTAACTGTAGCCTATAGACGCCCCAGATTGGAGAAACATTAAATTTACAATTAAATATAGCACTTGTCAATGTGGTGAAATTGGGGCCCGATATATTCAGCGGCTAGTTGGGTTATTAATTATGGATTTAAAGTCAATGCGAAGAAATCGCATTCAATTGTTATTGGTAGCCCTTACTATATAAATAAGCTCTCGGATATGACGGTTCTGGTTATTTATTTTGGTGACACTCTTATTCCTTTCTCTTCCACTGTGCGAAATTTAAGTATTATCATGAACCAGACGCTCTCCTGGACCCCATGTAGCGGACATTAGCCGAAAGGTGTTTGCGTCACTTCATTCTTTGAGACGCCTACAAATTTTTCTCCCATCATCATCATCATCTGCCTATGATAGTCCACTGCTGGACGTAGGCCTTTCCTATTAACTATGCGTATAGACGCATTAGGTAAATGCCCATAATCGCCACGCTGGGCAAGCGGATTGGCGATCGCAGTAATGTGTCCACTATGATGACGCTGCTGCCCATCATCAATCTCTTATATTTTTTTTCTCCCATATCAAACTAAAATAACACTTGCGCAGTCTCTTTTGCTTCCTCTTCTGAATTATGGAGACATTGCTTTTCTAGGCCTGAGGAGGAGCTTCTGGATAAGCTCGAGCGTCTGCAAAATGTGTGCATCAAATATATTTTTACCTTGCGAAAATATGACCACGTTTCTCAGTTTCGTTCTCAGCTCGGCTGGCTTCCAATCCGTATTCGCAGAGACATGCATATCCTGTCCTTATTTTTTAACGTTCTTTTCAATCCTTCTTTGCCCCCTTACCTTTCCGAAGGATTTGTTTATTTAGCTGACGGTAGTAATCACCGCTTGCGTTCGAGTGTTAAACTTACTCGTGCTTTGCTGTGTAATAAGTCGCGTACTTACTCTAGATCTTTAATTGGTAGCCCAATAACAATTGCTTGCGATTTCTTCGCATTGACTTTTAATCCATAATTAGAAGCCCAACAACGAATCAAGTCTAAATCACTATTAATGTCATTAACCAAGCTCGACAAATCCTCAATACTAGCCGCTGAATATATCTGTAGGTCATCCGCATATAAATGATACGCCGAGTTAAGGGACCTGGTGATACCATTAAAAATTGAAAAAAGAAGTGGAGAAAGTACCCCACCTTGAGGAACGCCAGCGGAAAGCTCACACCAGTCGGATAGCTTGTCGTCGAGTCTCACCCGCTGCCTCCTACCAATAAGGTAATTGCGAAACCAAGAAATAGTCGTTTTAGAAAAGTTTAGAGTACGGAGTATAGCGAGAAGTATATCGAAATTGACTGTGCTATGCCCGGGGCGGAAACCAGACCGGAAGGGATTTAACAAGGAATGCATGTTAAGATGAGATAGGAGACGGCGATTAAGAAAAATGTTCTATAACTTTGGACAAAATAGGGAGAATGGAGATGGGACGGTACTGGGAAAAATCAACAGGATTAGAGCTTTTGGGTAGCGGAATTAAGTGGGCATTCTTCCAGGATGACGGAAAAGTATCGTACCGTAAGTATTTATTTATTATTCAAGAACAATCTAAAAAAGTTGCGGCTCTCCGACATTTTGTGAATTGGTTGAGTATTCTATTTATTGATGTGCCGTATATGTATTATGTATTTCAATTATATGTGTATTGAATGTATGAGTTTATCTTAGTTCATTAAGTTTTTGGTATTACTCAAATATTTTGTCCACTGTACGCGGTGTGTTTGTCTATTTTTTGCTTCATATAGACAACTCCTTTGCTCAAAGGTTAACTGGAAGAGATTCCTTACAGGGATAAGTTCACCTTAGTACCTGTTAATTTTTTTGTATAAATGTGTATTTTTACCTGTGTTTTGTGTACGATAAAGAATTTACATACATGTATACATAGTCGCTAACGGTTCCAGTGGACTCGTTCGTAACAAAAACTTGCATACGTAAATAGTCGCTGGGTTTAATAGACCCATTTGCTATTTTACCGCCAGTCACCCGCAAAAAGAGCCCGCTTATTGACCAGTGAGATATCGCACCGACGCGGCGAAAATTCGTTTGAAGGTACCCAGAACAACCCAGGACAACTTGTTGAGATGCACAACAAACAAGTTTGTGTTTAAAGATAACAAATAACATAACAGGGTCCAAAAGACCCATTAGCGACTGTTCTAGTGTTAATTTGGACTAGCTCTTTCGATGGCATCTATGAGAAAACCATATAAGTCATACATTTTCATTAAGCACGAAAAATTGATAAATATCTCAATATCACGCCGACCGATTTCGATACCTACTTATTTTTTTAACCGACTTCAAAACAAACCGAGACAGCCCCGTAGGTACCGTCGGGTGTGATAATACTGATAATAATGAAAATAAAATAAAAAACATTTATTTTACGACAGAAAGAAAGTTCACAAATTGAACCAGAGGCACTAGGTGAGACCTGTCTGGCGGGGAACCAGATTAGATTTGTACAGTATCTGAAATCTGAATTTAGCTACTTAAGTATGAGTATGACATTAAATTTACAAAAGTTCCCAACGAAAGACATCTGTTATTTTATTTACTTTATGTCTATTTAATACCTACATTACGAAACTTTACTCAAATAATTCGAATTATAACTAACGTGAGACTCAAACATATTAAAATATTATCAAACGCGTCGGGCTTTGGCCGAAGGTGCTCCGGACGGGGACCCTCTTAATGGATCGAAACATGTCGAGCAATCATCGACTTAAATACGTTAGTAATCCGATTCGATTATATTTTTTCTGAAACATGCAAAGAAATGTTGTTGTTATATTCTTTATATAATTATATAAATAGGCTGCGAAGTATGACGTTTCAGGTACAACTAGGACTAGAGGTCGTTAATGGAATTTGATACAAATTTTGAAGGCCTAGGCCGGTAAACAGCTGACATTCTGCCACTATGCAGATAAAAAAAACTTTGATGTTTCTGTTGTTGTTGTTTATTTCATTGCATCTTTGAGAAAAGCACTATTATGCATACCTCGGCAAGAAATATGGAGTTGCCCGCCTCAGACCTATCCGTCTAATATGTCTTCGGCCGGCAAACCCTTTCGTCCCGGCCTCTATAGTAATGTACTATAATGATATTACTCAGAATAGCTTAGCGTAATGATGGGATCTTGGGCAAATGGGTTGAGTGATTTTTCTTTTATGTGATGATTATGCAATTCGTCTTTAACGATTGTTATTTGCTGAAAATGTAGAAGCAACCGCTTGGATTTTAGCGGATGGTAATAACAATTGTATAATTTTAAGAAATGTATTTATTATAAGACAATGCGCGAAGAAGGTGAATATCGAACACAATCTTCGATTTGAAAGTAAAGTGGAGTCGACTGGTAAGTTGGATCAAACCGTTTTAATATTTTTAAGTTTAATTATATTTTTTCTTACATACATTTTATTTATTACCAACGGGAGTTTAGGCCTTTATTGTCAACGTAGTGAAATAGGGGCTAGAGCACTATCATCCGTCGAATTATAACTGATTAGATAAGATAAGATAAGATAAAGATAAGATAAATTTTTATTTCATAAAATCTTATGCTAGTTGTACATATAAAGTGGTAATAAAATTAATATACTATAGTCGCATATAACTACCATAATCTAATTTTACAAATTAACGTAGATCCTGTAATACATGACTGAATTATTTAGTACCATTATTCACATAATCTTTTAATCCAAAAATACGTAGTGATCTATACCTAAACTAAGTAAATATTTACTTGTGACTTAGGTATACTATGTTTAGTAGGTCAAACATTCGCAGCGGAATGCTTACAACATAATTTTTTTTTCACAACAAACAATAAAACGTAGGTAAAAAGGTCAATGTAAAATATTCCATTTATGATAAAAACAGCTCACTAGCTGTTTTTATCATCATACATGACTTATAAAATATATTCTATTAAACTATACGTAACTTAAAGTGATAGTAGTGTATTGCTATTAACTATACTTATGCAGTAAAGTTTAATACTATTTTTATCAAAAAAACTATAATAACTATAACACATAAAACAAAAATCTATGCATAACTTAAGATAAAATTTTAATCTAGTATAAGTAAGTAAACTGTAAGGTATCTAGTAACCACTATGAAACTACTTCTAATAATCTTTCTGTGTCCTCGTACGCTTTCCCAGTGAGCCAAGATTTAATTACTTTTAGGCATATTTTACTGGGCATCGGATGGATGTTTAATAAAAGATTGACTTTATTGTAAAGGAATGTACCGAGGAAACAGAAAAATCTATGCGAGTTTGCGGAGCAGAATGAATCCTTGGTGCAGACAATGTCCGCACGCCTTTTGCTTATTAAAAGCTGAGGGTCATAGCTGACCAGTGAGTGTTTTTTCATAACAGTGTGCAGAATGAATGATGGATGGCATCTAAAAATAATCAACGAATTTATGGTCCCTATTATACCATTTTCCAATTGTGGACGATATTTCAAGTTATTTCATTATACTCATAATAAATAAATTTGTAAGACGGAATGGTACACTTATTAATTTATTTGGGATTACTCCAGCAACATAAAACCGCTTCAACTACAAAAAGTTTTAAAAATCGTAATTTTTTAAAGTTAAATATATCTACATATACTTAGTATCAATATTGTTCTATCCTATTTCCACAGTATTACCCTCTACATTATTTTATTTCCCCATTTGCCATGAGATTCTGGTTGTTGTTGTTTTCTGGCCATTTTTTTTTTCGCAACTCCACATCAAACATGCCTATTTTGCGTGGTCCCAACGCTGGCCCAGTACTTGTTGGGGACTTCACCCTTACATTACACCCTTGGGATACACCCTTGAATTTCTTCGCAGATGTATGCAGGTTTCCTCACGATGTTTACCTTCACCGTAAAGCACTTGTGAATATAAAATAATATTACATACACAAGTTTTTGAAAAACTCATTGGTACGAGCCGGGGATCGAACCCACGACCGCTGTGTAGCAGCCGTGCATACATTTTCGTGCTTTTACCTGGTGTCGTTAATTGTACAGGTTATTGTAGGAGTCGACCGCACCTAATTACTCTCGCTGCCAAGGGCAGGTAATATATGTACATACCTGGGATAACTGGGGGCAAGATATAGGGATTTGATATCGATTAAAAAGATGTCGATATAATTATAATAAAAGATGTGCTTATTGAACATTCCCGATTACAGTACAGAGGTTCGATGTCATATCTGATATCGGGCCTCTTGTATGCAGAATAAGCAGATGTCATTTTAATCAAAATGACAATTTAAATATTGATATTTCAATATTAATTGTATATTTTGAAAACTATTTTAAATTAAACGCGTAACTACCCGTTTAAATTTTTTTTTGATTTTAATTGAAGAGTAAGCACCTAATATTTATTTATGCCAAATAACATTTTGATGTTGTCATTCACAGTAACATCGATATATTTTTAGTCGATAAAATATTTTGCTACATCACTTTCGTATAAATGCCCCGAGTTATCCCAGGTATGTTAATATGTAATCAATAGTCAGCTGCGTAGAGTGCGGGGACAAGGTCACAGCACGGTGCGCACCGCCGGTGTGGGCGCTGACGTGGCGCGCTGCTGCTGGGCGGGCGACGGTCAACTGTTCTACCGCATGGCGCCACGTCAGCGCTATAATTAACAATGGTCGGAACTATGAGCGAACAACACTAAAAAAAGTGCTTACACTACAATTATAAAAAATTACATAATATCCATAACAAATGTATGTTAGAGGCACTTTACACAACTAAATTGGACACTAACATGTTTCAATATTTTTTTTAATTTTCCTCGGTTAATGTTTGGGTGCATTATGTGTTCTATATGTCAACTTATCTCTAAAAATTCAGATGAAGATCACCACCCAGCTCTTGGTTTCTGTTTTCTAATGATTGACAACGATCCCCCACTTGCACATTCTCGGGTTGACTAATACGGGAAAAACTGGTTAACACTTTGAGCGCGGGGAACTCCTGAGGGGGGTTCTCTGTGGGAGGTCCATTTTCGCTACAAAGCGGAAAAATCACGGGATCGGCTACGAGCGTAGCGTAGCACTCGTCCGCAATGAAAGTGTTAAGGCCATACATTTTTGACACAATTATTAGTTTAACCTCGTGTTAGCGGACTAACCAGAGATTGCACAACTCTTTTAATTTGTTACACAAAGAGCTACTTTTGTACGTTGAATACAAAACGTCGAAAGAACATTTACCGCAGAAGAAAATCAATATTATGTGACTATTCCCAGATATTGATACGTAATATGAGAACCAATATTCAGTTGTACGCGATACTCGAGTACATCCAGTACATTTTATTGTATAGTTTAATTAATTGCCTTAAATACCACACACATATCACCCTTCGGGCGAATAGTAAGTGCATGGACTGGATCAAGCTCGAAGGGGTATTTCGTTTTTGATGAAGGTGACAACTCAAATTGGTCGATGGTCTTGATGACGGCCGCTTTTATATGCAGGGCGACTATGCGTGTGCCTAAAAAAAATATTTTGAAAGAATATGTTCAAGCAAACGATCGCTATACAGATAGTGATCAATGCAAACGAGTCAGTGGAAAAAAAACTATAAGGTACTGAATAATGCCGTTTTTAGAAATAATGGCAATTTAGTGACGAAAATCTATTACAGTCATAGATTCTTGTAAAAGGACTTTTTTGTGGATTTTCTTCAAGATATTTTGTGTCATGTCAATTACATATTGACATTACATAATTATTGTGTTTGCATTAAATTCTTATCACGTACGTAACATACAAATAATAAAAATTCTATTATTCAATAGAATTGGGTTGAATTCTTTAGAAAACAGCCACGACCAAGGAACAAATATTTGTGATAATTAAATACACAAATAATGCTCTTGCGAGAATTAAAAAAGAGCCCGGAACCTCCCACCTCATAACTGGGTTCGGTCGCAAAAAATTGTACCATAGTTTGTTTTTGGTTGTCCTCATTTTATTTTTGTCATGGCATCAGTTCTGTTTTAAGAACGAATATACATTCCACATTCATGTGAAAAGAAACTCTCTATAGTTTAGTTAGAGTTAGAACCATGAAAGCTTGATTTTCCTTACACATTTCTATATATTTTCGTTTTTTTTCCATTGTCACTAGTTTTACTCCATATAAAAACTGTTTGTCCAACTACTACACTAATTAAGGAAAATATGACATTTTAGCTAAACTTTTGTGCTTTATTGTGTTCGTAAGTTGGATTTGAGTTCTGGGTTACTTTTTCAACGTATTTACAAAACGCCATTATTGTATCATTAAACATAATAAAATTCAACTTGGAAAATGTGTCCAATTTTTTGTTGCGTGTGTAACGTCATGAAAATAACGGCATCAAAACGTCTATTCTTGCCATACTACATAAACGATTTGGTTGCTTTTACCTTTTATTTATTGGCAAAACTATTGAACAAGACGCCAACATTCAGAAAACAAAAACGGTCATGTTTGTTTGCAATGAAAATTGACAATGTGTGTCGACGCCAGATTTGTCGCCGAAAATTGTTTTTCTTGTGTTAAATTGCAGGGTAAGTATTGGACGTTATTTCAAACAAATTAATAAAAGTTAATAAAGGTATGATATCGCTGAAAACAATGAAACTACGTCTCTGTTTGTATTTATTCGCAGTTTAGTGATAATTTGATTTGAGGTGATGTCGTTTGCTTTTTTCTGTCATGATTGTAACATATGTAACGAAATGTGTAACGTTACGGTCATGACCGATTGTAAGACGGAGATTACACTTTATCATAAATTCAATATCTTCTTAAGTAATTTAATTTTCTTAATGATATTACTATTTTGACATACTACTACAAGTACTACATAGTACATAATTATATTTTCATCACACCTGCTCGTAAAAAGTGTTATTATACGCAGGCATGCATGAACGTAATGAGCTATATTATGACCATGGTCGTAATGACTTTTTTTTTAATTTTCATACAACATTACGTCGCACCAGCCAGCGCGCCGCCCGCTGCCCGCGCGCGCGGCGGCGGCGGCGGCGGCGCGCGCTGCGCCGGGACTTCTGTTATAAAAATGATAGAAAGACATCCCTGTTTTTGAGAAATGATTTAGACCATTTAAGAGTAGTTTTGTGAAAATATATTGTTTTATTTACTTTTTTTGCCTCACAGGTGTGATGAAAAACATTGTGTGTGCCACGGGCGGTACAAGAATTTCTTATTTACCGCCCTTAATACACAATGTACTAATCGTGTTCTGAACTAAGCTTTATGTTGATCATGAATGTAACGTTCAGTCACGTATGCAACGTACGTTACGATGTCATGAATGTAACTGTACATTTTTTTGCGACCGAACCCAACTATGAACACACTATGCACTATAACACTATGAATTAGGCTACAAATATTACCTATACATTTCTTTGGTCCTTCTCCAAATGGCATAAAAGTAAACTTCGGCCTCTTAGCCACTTCTTCCTCTGTGAACCTCTCAGGGTCAAACTTCTCAGGATCCGGGTAGTATTTAGGGTCTCTGTGGATACTACACGCTGGTATAGCGATTTGAGTACCCTTAGTGATCGTAAAGGGATCATATCCTGGCACAGATATGGTGCAGTCGCTGTTGCATTCTCTTGGTATAACAAAGCTGTACAGACGGAGGGTTTCTGAAATCACATGTATTATAACCCCTTTTTTAGAACCAAAGTAACCGAAATAACTCTTCGAATCGCTAAACTGAAGTGGCAGTGGGCGGGGCACATTGCGCGTAGAACCGGCCGTAGGGGCGGGAAGGTTCTCGAGTGCCGGCCACGTGCCGGAAGGCGCAGCGTGGGTAGGCCCCCCACAAGGTGGACTGATGACCTGGCGAAGGTCGCAGGAGTCCGCTGGATGCGGGTGGCACAGGACCGGTCATTGTGGCAATCTTTGGCGGGGGCCTATGTTCAGCAGTTCTTTCGGCTGATATGATGATGATGATGGTGATGATGACCCCTTTTTAGGGTTCCGTATTAAACTAGAAACCCTCATAGTTCGCCATGTCCGTCTGTCTGTCCGCAGTATAGCCCAGTGGCTGTTTGTACTAACAATTTGCAATTTAGTACATGTAAACATATTATTCACGCAGACAAAATGGTAGAATAACCTCCCCCTCCTAGTCCTCTCCTAGTAATACTTCTCCATTAGTACTAGGTACTAAATTAGGGATGTGTTTTGCTTTAATCCTATGGTGTTGCGTATCGTTAGATAGGTCTTTCAAATAGAAGGTCCTGAGAAAGTTTTTTTCTAAATTCAATATTCTCGGAGATAAGATTGTCACTATAATAATTAATTAGTAATTCAGTATTCACAGATTATCTAAAAAAAGCCTCAGTCGACCTGACGTATACATGTGTCAACTCAATAGTAAGTACCCTGGAACAATTAATGAGATCTTACCATTGAAAACCATTTCCAGATATTTGGCGCATTCAATATCTTCGACTGTAAAATCACCATTATTTCTTGATTTGATTTCTTTTATCTCACGACGTAGTTTTTCTTGGATTTCATTATGCCTGGAAAGCTGAGAGATTTGCTTGTAATATTGTTAATAGTCAGTATACACCGTGGGCCGTTTAAGTCCGACCTATTTTAACAGTGTATTCCTGACCACATTTAGAAACTATAATGCCATTTCAACTTTTCTAGATATCGCCTTGTTTCAGAGTTAATACCAATTGAAAAAAACATATTTTCTAATTGTTACTCAGTACAATAAGTCTTATTATCGGCGTTGATGCCATTATGGTGAATAGTCTCACTAATCCCATTAATAGATGTCAAAAAGTGAGAAATAAAATGTTTACCTAATAATTGAGGTTTTTGTGATAAAAAAACGTTAATGATCATTTTAAGTGCCAGTTTTCTGAATAACAATACATTTACTTTTTATGTTAAAATACATAAAAAAATAGTACAATTTTTTTTTTTGCTTTTACATCAAAAATGCGTGGCTAAAATCTTTCGGGTTATAAGAGCCCATGGTGTATAAAAGTTAATTTGTGAAACTAAAGGCTTGTGGTGGTCCAGTGTTTAGTACTTTGTCGTCGTCGACGTCGCTGGCTAACCAGTATGCGAGTTCGAAAGTGATACGTAGCACGATAAACGGCAAACGCGTGACCATCACAAGTAGGGTTAGGATTTTGGTGGCATTTATTGAACAGAGAACAGTAGAATCGTTGTTACAAATATTTTTAATTGAGTAAATGATTAACTTATAAAATAATACCGTTTTTGTGTTCAGTTAGAGCTACATTCATCCATGAAATCAAATGAAATGAAAAGAAATTATATAATTTTATTTTTAGAATCTAGAAAAATATTAAATTGCAATAAAAATTGTTGGTATTTGAGAAAATCTACTGATTTCATTTTCAAGGTTTCAGTTCTTCTAAAGCCCCTAAATATAATGTACTTAATAATCATATTAATCATGAACAATATTTAAAAAATATTGAATCAGTTTGCCTGTCTAGACTGATATTAAATGTGAAAATAATTAAAATTTCAAATGGGTGAAACGCCGAGAATTTTGGTAAATTTTTTTTGATTGATTAATTAATCAATCAATCATAAAAAATTTAAACAACCACTCCACCGTACTTTGTCTAATGCCACCAAAATTCCTAACTCTAATCATAAGCCACCTGGGTGCTTAGCCAAGTTGCCAATCGTTAGCGCTTAATCGTCAATCGTTAACGAAAGGCAACTGTCTTTGTCGCATTAATATGAAAGAGTGACAGAGAGGGAAAACTACGAACGCTACTAAGTGCTAGCGATTGGCAACTTGGCTAAGCATCCTGATCTCAATTTGTCGATTTGGGAGCTTGACCCTAGATGAGTACTTATTATTATTATTATTAAGAGCCTGTACTGTCCCACTGCAGGGCAAAGGCC
>JALPQI010015901.1:0-27374 GCA_025490895.1 Thaumatotibia leucotreta | reverse complement strand
TAATTTAGAAGTATAATGATGATTTAATTATTTCGAGATGCAAGCTGTATTTCGAGATCGACATTCTACCTATGTGGTATTTAAATCAGGATAGTTCGTAACGTAATGTATCTAATTACGCATAACGAACTCACAGTAAGACAATAATGCACTGACCGCAGCACTATTTCTCCACGAGATTGATTAATTCCCATGTCGTAACATGATCCAGTCATGTCTATTAATAACAGACATTTCAGCTCTTATCTCCGTAGCATAAGAAACAAAATCGTCAGCATTGTTTTAATGCTGACCGTACAAGGAATTGCGCCATTACAAATTAGGCAGGTATGCCAGATAACTCCATCTCTGACGTCATACTCGACCTATCTCTCAAATGAATGATATTGATAACTCAAGTCAGCTAACGAACGACATAAATCTTGCTTCGGTCAAAGGGATCACTTTCACTTTTTAATAAGTAACGAGACGAAATCGAGATTGGAAACAAACAAAAGAACCGGCCCTCGGTTCAACATTCACTATCGGAAGTCTACCGACTTTACCTTATACAACGTGGGCCCTAATAAACCGACAGGTTTTAACCATAGATTTCAGCAACTAGCGAGAAAGATGCAAGGAAGGAAAACACGCTTACAAGGAATACGTATACCTACCTAAGCTAAAATTCTGGTTCTAAGATGGCTTAGCAACTTCGAGCTAAGGTTTGTATACAGAAAGTTATTAAGATTATTTTATTACCTATAAGAGAAAAGCTAATGGAACGATTTTGTAAAGAAAAGCTATTAAGATTAATTCATCATACAAACTTCCAGCCCTTTGTACCTTTCTACCGCCTTGGAAAATTATTTCAGATATAATTATTATCCTTAATCTTAGACGTAACTAGCAGCCAGTCTAGTATGAATAGATATACAGGGTGTAATCGTTAAGTGTGGCCACGCTTATACGGCCATAATTCCGTAAATATAACAGATATCAATAAACTTCCAACTGATATCGAAAGTGCATTACCCAACGAATAAAATTGCATTAATAACTTTTTCTAAATAGATGGAGTAATATTAAAAATACTAAGTTAAAACGCTCCCATACATTTAGTATGACGACTGGCCTTAAAAAACGTCGGGTGTCATAACAGATAAAACTGTTAGAGATTCGTTATTTGTACGAATACATTGTAATAAAATAATAATACTACCTTTTATGAAATAATTAATCTAACATTTATTCCTAAATAAAAAAATATTCGTATTAAACTACTCTTTGAATGAACGTTTACATACTAAATGTATGGAAGGGTTTGAAGTTAATATTTGAGATATTTCTGATTTTATTTAAAAAAAGTTATTAGTGTAATTTTACTCGTTGGGTAACGTACTTTTGATATCAGCTAGAAGTTTTCTGGTATCTGCTATATTTACGGAATTATGGCCTGGCAACACTTAACGATTACACCCTGTATATCAGACCAAGTAAATAGTAAATATGTCGAGTAGCTATGTATTAAACATGTATATAATGTTTATATATGTTTAACGATGTATAAACATTATGTCTTGTGAAATAAAACCTCTCTGTGCTTACCATGAGCTGCCACTGTGAGTTTAACGCGGACATACTTTCTATCGCTCTCACTCGCACCATTACACGAGTATGAGCGGGATAGACAGAAAGGAAGTCTGCATTAAATGTACGGGGGCAGCTCATGCTATGCACACTGTTGTAGCGGCTGAAGCAAGGTATCATAATACTGGAGAATTTATTAATGCCAATAAATTAAAGGAACTGGAATTCTTGTTACATTCAATAGCACCCAGTGGCGTCTGGCTGGAGCTGAAATTTATCGCAGCCATGCCAGAGGAAATTATGCAGACCCTTGTTTTTATGTAATCGAATATTACAGTATTCGGTGTAATTGCTTACATGATAAAAATCTTGTAATTCGAGGAATACTTCGTGAGATCGATAACTGTACGATGATTTATAGTACGTTCCTTTTAATTAAGTTGGCGTTATGTAAGTGATTTTAAAATTTTGTCTGCTTACAATAGGACACATTCTTTTGTCGTACAAGTTGTCGGCTGAAGTAAACCTTAACAATATGTTGTAAATAACAAAAAGTTCACTATAGCTTTTGTACCTACTGATATAATATTGCTTTGGAGAAACTTATTGATAAAAATGTAGTAACCTACTTGACATAACTGTAGGTAAAGTTACTTTATTCGTAATTTGTTGTTTGATAAATAGGTAACATGCAAGAATGTTACCAAAGATATGTAGCTAACAAATAATATAATAATTAATTTTATACTGATACGTGAAATAGTGTAAGAAAGTAACTTGTGTACAATGTACTTTCAATAATGTCAAAGAGATAAACTGAATTGTCGTCTAATTATTGATCTAATCAAACGGTAAGGGATCTTTATGTTGTCATGACTTGATCTGATGATAATGGCTAATCAGCTAAATCACTTTGCTGTAAGTAATTGTTTACAAGTACCCTTACCACAAGCTCAGTCGCGTAATCTCTTACAACTGCATCTCGCTTGCACCAACAAATCACTTCCTTGAGTTAGAAGTTACTGTGATTGAACAGGCCTACTACCGCGAACTTCGAAATTCGATAATATCGAAGATTTTTCTCTGTCACTCCAACGAAGGCGTCATTAGAGTGAGAGAGAGAAACATCCTCGAAATTTGCGGATTTCGAAGTTCACGGTAGGGCCGCAAATTCGCTAACGAATGTAGGTACCTACTCGAAGCGCACTCGCAATAGGTGCAACTCACTTGTAATGGCTAGAGTAAGAGAGATGCATCGAGAACGAGTTTTCGCAGTCGATCGCGATTAGGTAGGTACATACTACGTCACGTGCCTGCGATACGGCCACCGTATAATAAGATAACGGTAAGAAAATATACTAACATTTCCAACAAGATGCCCCATGGTTGCAAATTAATTTAGGTTATGTTAGTGGTAAGGAGTTAAGGAGGTGATGCTTGCTTCACATTTATTCAGTTATCCGTCATCGACTCCTCGGGATCATGCTCGCTCATTTACGGAGCTAATAGCGACTAGAGTTTATGCGAGCAGTGAAGTATGGCAACAAGGTATGCCCATATCTCACGTGCCTTTACTATGTGAAGGGTCCACGGAAAGAACATGTCTAGTCAATACAAAATACAGAAGGAAAAACCACCTTACTTTTAACAGAATGAGGTGTGTATTTGCCCTGATTTTTTTAGGCACTGGACATGTTTTTTCCTTGCACCTTTCATGTTATATTCCCTAGCGGTTTCTCATGATCTCATGGTAAGGGTCACGACAATATTACGAGCAACAGCCTTAAGTACAGCCGCGGGCCATCGTGACCGTAACCGTTATGTAATATCAGTAATGGATAATACATAATATCACTAATATAATCACATGAGATGTTTAACTTTTGAAGTTCCGTAGTTGGCGGAAACCATTGAATCCACGACGTTTACGGCTAGTTTTACAATCCCCGGATATATATATCTCTCAGATATAATTGTCACTATAGGAAAAGACAGTAATCTACTTGTAATCTAATGGTATTTTCACAGGAAATCCGAAATTAGTGAAATTACCTTTCTGTCTCAATTAGCTTCACTGCAATACGTATGATACCAAAGTTCATTATGACAGTAATATGATTTCGGACGTTTCCTTAAAAACAGGGAATTGGAAGGGTTATGAATTACATCTGTACTGTACGACGACAGAAAACGATGGTGACAGATCATTCGCTCCAGATGCAACCATGATGCTGAACACGATCCTCAGACATGAGAGACCGACCAGAGAGAGAGAGAGTACGACGTACTATTTTTATTGGCTACATTCCAAAAGTAAAAAAAATCAGACAGTAAAGTTAAAGTAGCAGGTAAATAAGGGATAAAAAAGCTTGTAAAAATATATCAAATGTTCCAATTAGCACTCTTAACATTTTTTACACTAGCGTGTTACGAAACCCTCTTTGCGGGGGTCCGACTCCCGCTTAACCCACAAAAAACTGTGATAGCTATTTCATTAGTGCTTTGTCGTGCGTGGAGCCAAGTGACACACATATTTGTTATTACAATAGATCACTATTTATACTCTCACTTAGGGCCTCATTGATCTATAACCAGTTAAGTTGCTATGACAATTGTTACGTGGCTTATTATCTCTCGAGTCAACTCCGGAAAATGAAGCAGAACGTAGGCAAAGAAATGGCTTTAATGGTGCGTTACGTAATGTCGGTTTTTCATCACATTTCATCACTGGAGGAGACAGTTGGCTGATTATTTGCAATTAACAGCGTGCTTGCGTTACAGACGCATGCGGGTAAATATGTCGCAGTAGTAACAGTATTTTGACTGAGCAGTAAAAAAACTTATCTCAATATCTATGAGACTATTTCACACCTCCAGATAAATACATCTGTACACAATAACATCTTCCATTCATCACACATATAAATGAAAATGACAGCTAACATTTCTCTGACAGCAATTGTGAAACAGGCCCAATGAAATTTTTTTTTTATTAATTTGTCATATGTATAAAACACAAAGCTAATTAATACATATTTATGAAATACACATGTATACTAGTTTAACATGTTTGGCAGTATGTAGTTCGTTGTTTCCTTATATAGGACATTGGACAAATCTTGGATACATTTATTCAACAATAAATTATTTGTTTTTTTACCTCGGTCTACTTAGGTAGGGGCTAATCACAGAATTAGATTTGGATAGAAGAAACAAGTTCATTCATTTGTATGGCGGCCGAGCGTGTCAGATTTTGTACTGAAGTTGTTACTTGCCTATGATTTTAAATATGTCTCAGGCCCTTGAGTATTCATATTTTTTTGTGTTGTTGCAATTAATATTACTTAAGGAGGCATTATTAATGTTTTTGTTCACTTCAACTTACAAAATTTGACGCTCGAAAGCTGCAAGCTGCGATTAGAGACGGACAACTCAGTAGATTTTACTGAGTTAATTTGACATCTGTGGGGCTGATTATTTTTAGAATATTCAAAATAGCAACATAAAACTAACCTCAAAATAAAAAAAAAGTTTTTGGTTTGTTTAAAATACGAGTCAAAACACTGAACGGTGTGTGTATTGTGTATGTGACATGTTCGGCGCGCACTCATGGCAGCGCAAAAACTACGCACGCATTTCCAGTAATTTCGTGACTCCGTTTGTAATTACTGCACGTTTATCCGAGCTAAATGCCCGTGTGATGAAAAGGTTTTTTAAACGCGGCACATTATTGAATTTATTGTGTAAGAGACATGGGAAAGTGTTTGGGTGAAGTGAAGATAAACACTATGTGGGTATGGTTTGCAGTGAAACATGTTTGTGTCCCCACGTGAATTATTTTCATGTTATAATAAAAGTTTATTTATTCAGACAACGATTATATAAGGTTACAACAAGTTTAGAATACGGGAATTCCCATCAAATTCCCATAGATATATTCGTTCTTATTATAGTTATAAGAATATTAACAAGTATGTGATTTATTGTAATGACAACAATGTCACTACCTGTTTGACTAGTTGAATAAGATCTAAGACCAGTAACGAAAATGGCACGGCACTTATAATATGTAATATGTTTTTATTTGAGCATCAGTAGTCATCATGAATAATTCAAACTTTCACTCAATCCGCCGCCGTTGTTTTAATTAAAATAACATAAAGTTTAATAATATTGTCTCATTGGGCTGAAGAATGACAAACGTCATGATTTCTCTGAAACAATTTCCACCTGATTTACGATCGTTTCTGATTTACTGCCTATCAATTGATTGGTGCGCGCGCGTACAAAAACGGACCCTGATCGTAATGGCAGCTCACGACATCGCGCGTGATGCCCCCATCCCGAATGTCCCCAAATTCCTTTCAACTACACATTCCTTAAGGAACTTTCTCTGATAATACTGGAACGGGGACCGTGAAATCCCGCTATCTGTAAGTGCATACCGTTAGCAACAAACGACATCAATAATACCTGGACACGCTCTTAAAGAGTCTACAAGCAGCAGTGTATCAACTCTTATTCTTACGACAATAAGGGCGGTTCAAATTATTTTGAACAACATGCTTGCTTAGATACTATTTACTGCTGACTGTAATACGTTTTAAAGAGCTTTTGACCTCCGTGTCGCCGAGTGTAGATACCTACACAGTCTATCGAAATAATAACCTTTCATCTCCATATTAATTACGTCCTAGAACTTTCTAACACGGAGATAAATAGCGCCGTTCCATTCGCCTATCTAAATATACTTATGTCGTAATGAGAGAGGGTGATGGGCATTATCTCAAGCAGAGGAGAGCATCGTCGTTAGTGCCATCATGCCACATTTGTTTCAAAATCAATTTAATTTTAGTTGCCACAGTCTGATGGGCATAAGTAACCGAAGCAATAATACGTAACAAGTTACCAGTCATTTATTCTTAGGAAGCGAGGCTGATTAAAGCCATATATTTCTAACGTAAGAGTCTCAATAAAGTATTAATATCAATAAGAACAATGAACTAGATCGCACAGAAACGATCAGGTGGTCGCCTGAAACGTAAAAACACTTGCATTTTCTTACAGTGTTGAAGTTTTGCTCTTAATTTTGTTTCTCATTAGACCCTTAAATGAGAGCTCCCAGCATGTAAGGCAAAGAATTGTAAGAAAAAAAATGTGACGAATGAATTCCGCATTCTTTAAATTCAGGAGTCAAGTATAAAAAATCTAATACAAAATAGGTACGCCTGTGTCTTCTATGAGTTCTATGCAGAATCCGATCACTCTTTCCGATTACATTTGTATGTAAGCTTTGTAATACAGATTACAAAGTATGTCAATTTGTATATAGGTACATACAAATTGACGGCGGTAATCGTATTACTTTTTGCCTCACTCAGCTTTTAGGCATTAAAAACTGATGAGATATGTACCTAGCTATAATTGTACAGTCATCATCGATAGTATCTTATACCACGAAAGCCGCAAACCTATCTTACACAATCTTAACTGGAGCGACATAAGAGCGTGTCATATATTTTTGCGGCCTTCATTGTATAAATTACTTTTGGCGATGACTGTACAGTCAACAAAAATGTTGTCTGCCACTTTTCGGCTCAATTACTGAATAGTCCAAAAGTGGTCAACTACATTTTTGGTTGACTATACAATGCTTGTGTTGTTACCCTTCTGTCTTTTCTGTATTTTCATCCTACGCATTAAAGATACCTATCTATAGTTACCTATTTAACCATACTAGTCAAATAATTATTTGTGATGATGACCCTCGAGAACATAAACATTGTAAACGTGGCTTAGGAGCGATATAGGGTTGTAGTTCTTGAGAAGGGTTTTATCCCCCTTCTTGAAAAATAAAACTGCGATGCTCCTGCTCCATGCTCTTGGAGTTCTCCCTTCGTGGAGAACGGAGTTAAATGAAAGTTAGTAGGTTGAAGTGGCAATGGGCTGGCCACATATGTCGCAGAACCGATAACCGCTGGAGCAACGTAGGACGCCCTCCGGCTAGATGCCGGGATGATTTGCATAAGGGGGCTGCTGGCAGAAACTGGATGGATAAAGCAGCAGACCGAGCTCTGTGGCGTACCTTGGGGGAAGCCTATATCCAGCAGTGGACTGCAACGGGCTGATGATGATGATGATGAAATAATTATTTATGTGTTAAACAAATTTCATTAATTATTTTAACGATAAACGGGACTTAATTACGTAATGTTAAATAACACTGATGAAAAAAATGATTACAATTTTGTTTATCGCATATGACACCGGAATGTTTAGACCCACCGCAACTAGAGTTACTAGGTATTACCTACTATCTAAACTGTTATTGTTTAACAAATAAAGCATCATCATGTCACAGCTGTGTTTATCAATAACAGTCATATCATTTGACACAGGTCAGTTTATCTATACTGTTGTGCTGCTCATCCTGTTATAGAACAATTCATGTTGATTTAATACAGCAGACTTTCAATAATGATTTAATATACTTGCTGTAAATCAACAGTTACTCGATATGTCATACGATTTTCATAATAACTATTTTGTCAATGTAGGTATAAGTTACGTTGATATTATGTGACAAGTTTGAAACCTAGGTTCACGTAAAGTTAGGTATTTTAGTATGTAACCTATGCGTTAGAAGGATAATGGCCTATCCAAGTGCAGCATGATTTTTGAGGTTTGATTTTCATACGATTACGTAAAATAACCAGATACATTATTATTGTATCTATCTACTTGGTAAATAAAAATAAAACATATATAGTAGCTTTACAGTGCCATTAGACGAACATCTTTTTGATCCAAGAGTAAATTATGTAGACTGAAATGAATATTCTAACTCTATAATCACTCTTACAGTAATCTTACCGCCGGCACAAATTTAATCACCATATTACGATGCTTACCTGTAATCAAAAATAAAAAACATTAGCCAGGAAATTAAAATATTAATAGCATTATATTTCAATTAGGATGTGAAAGTTTAGTAATTATTATCTCTTATTCAATCAAAATAATACTATAATTATGTCACTTTCGTGTTTGAGTAAGAAATGAACAAGTTTAAGTTCTAATCAAACTTATTTATTAAGAATATTTTGCTGGATTGTAATGCATGTTAGTACCAATGCTCGGCGGGGGTAAGCTGTTTTCATACTCATACTAAATGTTACGTGAATATATGTCATTTAGTATGAAAACAGCTCACCCCTGCCGAGCATTGGTTAGTACTATACCTAGACATGTTAAATACCTACTAGAAACATTTAATGGCCCCACGTTCCAGGTCTTTACTTAAATACGTTAAGCCCTAAGCCCTATTGGGCGCGCCATCTAAGGCCGCAAGTTAACGCGGTAATTCATAAAATGTATGGGAAGCATAAATCACCATGTGTAAGTAAGACTTCACTTTCGCAAGCTAGCCAACGTCGCACACGCAATATCCGCTGTAATCTGTAAACGTGTAGTACCTTGGCACTATGGTTTACAGTAGGAATTCCCATGAGAGCATATTGTGGCCACGTGATGGATACATGTAACTACTATGCTAACATAACTCAAGTGTATAATTACATTTCAATACAATTAGCACGTTTTGAATGCACACGTGCAAATTAGCAAAGGCAATGGTTTTAGGACTTTGGTTAAAGTCAAGAAATCGCATGACCCGTTAAGTAAAGGATGGGAATTGTACCTATACCAATGACACTTTATTTTTGATTGATTTAATCGATTAATTCTATCGAGTTCGGTAGTTTTAGTCTGTGTAATATTTTGCGGTTTTATGGATTCCCTTTCGCAGGATTTTGCGGAATTTTATTTAACACTATTGTGTAACACACACAAGAACATATTTTTTGAAACAGAAATAAGGCAATACAATTAAAGTTTATTTTTCAAGTTACTGTAGGAGATCCCCAGGGAGAATACTAAAAAGCGATCGCTGATTATTTTTATTAACATCATATTACATCACTTTGAGTTATTTATGCTGTTCCAATAAAATATAATATATGTGCTAATAATGTATATCGTTGAGCATAATGTAGCAATAAAATTGCAGGTTCTAGTTTGCTTCATTGGGCAAGCTGCGTAACTTTTATTATAACATTACCTAGATTACATTTTTGCAACCACCCAAACACGTTACAATCTTGAAGGATGCAACAAAAGTTATTTTAGTAAATTTACCGTCTAAATAACATTAGAGAAAGTTATGTGATGTAATAAACTTTTACGTGTTTGAACTGAATTTTCAACAAACAGAAACTGGAAGCAAGTCGTAACTCACAGGTCGTAAAACAATCTTTCCCAAATTTGCTTCGTAAACCTGCATTGTAATTTGATTTGTAACCTATAGGTTGAAAATGTTAATATAATCAATAAATCAAGTTTACAGTAAATACCAATACTGATAAAATTATATCATACACAAATAAATCCTAAGGCCGTTTTGAAACAACATTCTGTAAATGCTTCCTCTAATCGCTAATGGAATACTTCAGGGCAGATAAGATGATGAATGAGAAGTATGCCGCGATTACGTAAAAGCCTTCGAGACGTTATACCAGCCTATTATCTGATCCAAACTCTAAATATAGTTTCTATGAACCTGTCACATATGAAAACTCATAAAATACAAGCTACAAGATTAACAAGATTTATTATATTATTACGTATGTGCGGTTTGTGGGGATGTCTGGATTTCTGTTTAGTACATACATAATTTTACACGTTTAACTGGTAAACGAGCCGCTTTCCTATTATAGAGTTTAAAATGTACTGGGAGTTTACTCTCGCTAGACGAGCGAAAGTAAACTGACGGGTGTGAATATTTAGTTGTTTAATAATTTGTATGCAACGGAACGTGAATTCAAGATATAATTATGTTTTTAACTACCTACATAAAGCGTGCGTGCAGCTCTACCCGCTAAGTTAAACGCAGTAGAAAATTAGTCGGAGCCAACACTATGCGCTCGTACCTACATACCTAGGTACTTATCTAGAACCGTTGCAATGCACTCAATTGCGGAGCCTAGTTTTGTATGAGGTTATAGCAGCTCATATATACAAGTTATTGTCAATTCCTTTCTCTACAAGGTATTTTCTACTCTAAGGCGGTCATACTATATAGATTTTTTTTTTTGGGCAATAAATAAGTTTTGAATTTGAATTTATTTTAATTTTCCGCCTAAAACGGATAAGATTTAGATTTCATTAGACAAAGGTAAAAAAATTAAACATTATATTGTTTGGAGTGGAGCTAGCTATACCAAAAATAACCAGCATAACATGACGCTCTGTACATTTCATTTCAATTCCTTTTATGACTTGTAGGTTATGTTACCGTACCATCATTTTATGAACAAGTAAGTAAGATATAACGAAATCAGTTGATGTTGCTTTCCACTTCTCGTTAGTCGAAGCCGGATCGATATCAAGAGGGAAGTAATTCGCTTGCCCATTTGACGTGTGCACATAAACCGGACGCATCTAATGCAGTTTCTCTTTGGTCGGTAGCAGGGCCGGCGGTCAGTTACCGCGGGCTAAAGATAGAGAAATTAGCTGCGCAGGAGTGCGCGAGTGAATGCACTCGCTGTGCCTGCGTGGCCCCGCCCATACCATATACGAACGGGCGTAAACTGAGAGATCGATTACCACTAATTACTGCCCTTAGTGCAAATGCTTCCTCTAAAGTATAACTAAAATATATCCTTTGGTCGATATCCTTCACGACAGATAGTAATGCAACCCATCTGCATTTGCAACACTGCTGGGAGATGTGAAGGTATTTATGTTTATATAAAGTTTCCGTTCGGATAAACTTCCTGGATCTGGTCGGAATTAGAATTGTCCTAGTATGAAAAAATAAAACCAGAGAGACAAAGATGACAAATGGATTGATTTAAGATGACACGAAGATTTCTCAGCATCGTGACGCCCCACACGCGTCTCTGCAAGTAAGCGTGATATTGAAAACTCAGCGGTACGGCATCGTACCTATTACGCAAGCCGTAATAATTTTCACTTTTGTCGCTTTCGTCTTCAAATATCAACAATGGATAGTTATTGGTCACTAACCGAAGTAACCGATTTGATTCTAGCGATTTGTTTCTGCTATCGCGAGGTAAATCTCAACGGGAAATTTCTCTATTAATCTTGAGATGGTCGGTCCAGGCATGATGACTGGTGTCGCGGATTAAAATATCAGATCAGTTCCTTTACAAATAGCGGATAATAATCCTATCACACGACAGAGCGATCAAGCCGTCGCGGCCGGCTGGTTACAATTACAGTGTTTGCCGGAGCCCTGACAATCATAGCGACTTTCCTCGACTATCCGTCAAACCTAAGTATGTGGGTTCCACTTCCACGAGCAATGTTTTGATACGTGAAAGCGGACTGATCACACGATTACACGACACGTGTACTTATCCTTCGCGCTTAACGTGATATTCAATTGTAACTTGATCGCTTTCTAGCCCGCCTGACATAATAATAGCACTCATTCTATTCGCGTTGGACTCGCCCGTTTAGACTTCAATGCTTATTGATAAACGAGTCTTTTATGGAAAAAATTGCACATGTGCATATTTACTTTTTTGCCTAAGATAAAATCAACGAGTTTATCACTTACCACAAGAACTATAACGAGCTTTATTACTAAAACCTGTTGTGTTAGTCGTAATCGTTTAAAAATAATCAAGTTCTTAATAATATGCCGGCTTTGAATGAATACAGTCCGATATTTTTTAATAGCAAGAAAGCCAACTTAAGTAACATTGATGAATACCCCTAGCTGTTTATACTAATTTATTTCTCGATGATTTTACTAGAAAGATCTGTAATGATTAGGATCATCTTACAGAACACAACACATTTTGTGTGCAGGTAGCCAACCCTAAATTCCGGAAAGCATGAATGGACCAAAAGCAGCTTTATATCCTGATAGACTGAATCTCTTTGCGCTTAAAGCTATTTCTGTAACGTGAACTTTCAGTTCTCATGTTATTGCTCTTTCCACAGTAGTTTCTTTGTGTCTAGCGGAGGAACACATGTTATCTGATGGATGCGGCGAAGGCGAACACGCCAGAGCGAATCTGGAAAGAAAGATAAATGAAACATCGCTCCTTAACTTTAAGGAAAATCTGAGAAAGAAGAACGAAACTACTTTTATGGTATACATTGAGTAAATTACAAGATGAAAGGTACAAGCAGTCAACTTTAACAGGATGTTCTGTTAACTTAAAGTGGCAGGCATCAAAGCGAGCATTGTAATTTCCTCGGCGCGTTTCCCGTTACGGCCGCCGCGGTGCGCGACAATTTTCCATGTCGCACCTCAGGAACGCCTCGTAATGACAGAATGTCACTAATGAAACTGCCTCGGGCAATAATAAGCTCCGTATAATGAGAGGCAACGCGCACGAACTTGGATGGAACACGGTAACCGACGCAATTGAGCTGTGGAGGCTAAACCACAACGTTGGGTAAGACATAATAGACTGCAATAGGTATGGAAACCTGTTGATCATAAAACACGATAGCGTTTCTACATGTAAACAGATTCATGTAAATGCATCTTTGTTGGAATGCGTAATGGGCAGGACTCGTGAGGTAGTTGCAGTACGTGACGCTTCGATTGATGCTAAGCTTCTTAATAGAATGGAATCGGATATTGTTTAGTTTTACTTCAGAAGCAAGCCCTGTCATACTGCCATATTTTATACATAAATAAATAACCATGGGAGAAATTTACACAAAACTACGTTAGTCCAAACAGCAATCTTAACAAACCTTTAGTTAAAGGTAGTACTATATAAAATCGATACGTGCGAATAGTTACACGTTACTTAACAATGTTTCAGATACAAATACCAGAGTTTTCTGGTTTTAACCTCAAGTATTTAAAATACACCCGTCCTCTAGTTAGACTGTCGTTTAAATAAAAAATAGTTTTAACTGTATAAATTATAAATATTAGATGTCATATACCAAAGAAAAACGACCAAGATCACCTATGTCCGAGGTGGGGATCGAACCCACGTACTCAGCTTTCGCGGCTGATGCCTGTACCCCTCGGCCACTCGGTCTTAGCAACCACTGGTCAAATTTCTCGGGTATATGCAATCCCTTACAAGGCTAGGCGCCTTTGATTTATATAGTATTTTGATTTATTTAGTGTGACTACTGGAGAAAAATTTAAAAAGTACAAATCAAAATATTTAGTTAATAAATAATTTGATTTGTGTTTTCGCAATATGTTCAATAGTTTTAACTGTCTTAACTTATTCGATGTCCACACGGTGAACCATAAAATAAAATCTAAATGACCCAAATAATCTCATGACAGCATAATGTCGGGATTCGAACCCAGAACCTAACCCTCCTAAGTAGCGCCATAAGCAGGCACTACTGACAGTACCGACTAGACTGAAGGTCGTTTAAGTGTTGCGGCACAACTAACTATGTATATTATTCACAAAATCTAAGTTCTTGTCCGTATCGAACTATTCGGTCTAGATCCCAGGCACCTGCCGCGCCCGTGCCGGGATGCGCCTTTCACTTGCATCGAAAGTGCAGTGTTGATGCAACGTGACCTGCGACCTCACCTCGCCACCACGCAACACTGGTACTAGCTTTAATAGACTTATTGTTGCTTCTTGCCCTTTGCAAGTATTGCCAATCGCCAAGATCCTGGCCGCTAGGACTGCGCAGGTGCGCAAATTGCAAATACGTAATTAGCATGTTGCTCCTTCGCATCGCTGATAACCCCTGCATGTGCATTTGCATCGACCAAACCCAAATATCAAATTTAAATCATAGTCAGGAATGTTTACTTTACCGAGCTATTTTCGGCAAACTTTGTTAGTATACAAAGTTACCTAATGGACTTTTTAAACAGAAATAAACAAAAAGTGCAATCAATCAATCCGGCCGACGTCAGTTCCGGGCTGACTACCGCATATGGTTAGAAACATGGTGTGAATTTTAATACGTCATGCTATTCAAGATAAAAAAAAAACAATCTCTCGATCATAATTCAGAAGGAAATATTTCTTAACCAGTATTATGTCCTCACGGCAATAAAGTATGCAGCCCTATTATGTTTCAAAGCATTCTGATAGAGGAAAGATAACTCATTGCCGCGCTGTTCAGGATAAATCGATGATAAAATACGTTCAGCACAGGAATCGGCATATGTATTAATGGCGACCAAGCCTCTTTTAGTTAATGGTGTTCGGTTAACTGGCTGTCAAATGGTTTCCATTTCGCCGGACAAATACACCGGACCACCTACCGGGCCCACTCGTAAACATGTAAATGCAATGCGAAGATACTCGCTGCATGATAACAAGACAGTAATTCACGATAACAAAAGTTCAAATAAGCTCTGAAAAACTATTTGAGACACGCGTTCATTTATCATGTGGACAAAATGGAAAAAATGAAATGTGTTATAATTAGACACGGAATTTGAAAGAGATGGGGATTGGATAGATGGGCCCTTGTCAATCTGTCGCGTCACAGAGTGCGTGTCGAGACAGCTAGATAAGTTTTTTGGTCAGTAAGACATATTGGAATCGTAACCAAAAAAATACAGCGATAAAAGCTGTGATGTTTACCATATACAAACAATTTGACGTAAAAATCAGAGCCATAATGTAAATAATAGAGAAGCACAACTACAATAAAATTATCTTATATTAGAATAAACATTTCCTGGCATACTTATCTGTGTCTTCAACTTCATATTATTTTATATGTGCACATAGCTACTTATTATTATTAAAATAGTAATAGGCATAAATAGGTCCACGAAAACTAGAGCATTTCTATATGATACGGAGTTCGATAGCGTTAGAGTTGTTAACGGTAGAAAATCGCGTGACCGTGAAATCAACGCTCGAGGTTCACCGCAGACGAGTTCCTATTCTTATTTATACCACATCGTAGTCATGATGTATGCACAAATAATAGAGGATGGTGGAAATGCAACTGCTACTAAGTTGTAAGTAATATGATAGTGGTCAGCGCAAAAATAACCTAGGTACGCTATATTATAGACCAGTCGAGTAGACCCTGCGAGATGTAAACGAAATTAAGATTTAGGCGAAAGGCAAGAAACTAATCCCCTTATTCATAAATGTCCAATGTCTCCTAACTTAGCAAGCCGCTAAGTATTGTTTGTCCATTTCGCACATACAGATATATTGATAAGTCCGAATGGGACAAACAATAGTAAGCGGCATTAGAGACGTTTATAGATAAATAAGGGGTTAAACCGATAATGATAAATAAATAATATATAAATATAATATTTTAGCCTATATGATGTCCCACTGCTGGGCACAGGCCTCCTCTCATATATGAGAGGGATTGGGCTATAGTCCCCACGCTGGCCCTAAGCGGGTTGGGAACTTCACATACACCTTTGAATTTCTTCGCGGATGTATGCAGGTTTCCTCACGATGTTTTCCTTCACCGAAAGCTAATGGTAAATATCATCTGATATTCCGTACATAAGTTTCGGAAAAACTCATTGGTACGTGCCAGGATTTGAACCCACGACCTCCGGAGTAAAAGTCAAACGTCTAAACCGCTGAGCCCCCGCCGCTTTTATTTATTAAATAAATACGTATTTTTATTTGTTGTGCTTGTTAATGAAATTCTATCATTATTGAATATCTGCACATAACCGTTGTATTTCTTTTTCCGCGATGACACCGAGCGGAATGCGAGTGCCGTTGTCGCGGAAGCCGCGCAGGCGCAGCGTGCACGCCCACCGCCCCGCAATCTCCGGGATCACCGGGATTACCGGCACCCAACTAATTCATACTAACCCTGCGATACTGTTACCACGCATTAAACGTCGGTATGCGAAGCATTCTATTAATGCTTAATAGTAAATTGAATGTGCGGCGATCATAGCTCCGATCTAGGAAAACGTCGGTAATTGTGCGGAGCCCTGCGGGGCTCCATCATAATATCCTTTATTCCCGAGCCGATCGTAGGATAAGCTGATTACATTTCGCCGAAGTCATCAAGGAAACTTGGCTCGTTGGTTTATCCTATCTTGGCTTTACGAATTCAATTTCTGGATGTATTACGGTCTTAGTAATTAATTAAATCTTCGTGCAAATGTTCGTTATTCGATTGAACTTTCATTACTCACTAGAAAATTACCTACGTAAAATGTTTTATGCCCACCTGAGAATTTTAATCTTTGTACCTACTCGATTAATTGGATATAATGAAAGATTTTATTACAGTCTTAACATGAACAATAATGTAGGAACCAACATGGTAATTCACGCCGATGAAAGTAGCTAATTAAGAATGAAGCTTTAGGTACCCATATGAAATGGGAATTATGGTACAATAATAACAACTGAACACGCACCACGAAAGTGTTGTTTAATATTATTCGTCCCCAGTTCTAGTTACTTCTAGAAAAATATCTATGAATTTCTCCAACGCCATAGGTCATGTCATGTAGACACTCATATTATAATCCGTATACCGTACCTAGAGACAGAGTTCAGACTATTTTTCTCGGTTTTGCACCACCTACTATCAACTTTTACTTTCTTATCTCCTCTACCCAAAGGTTGTCTGGAAGAGATTGCTCTTTAGCGATAAGACCGCCTTTTGTTTACCTCTTTCAAACATGTACTTTTATTATTTGTTTTGTATTTTTCTTTGAGGTGCAATAAAGAGTTATTGTATTGTAGTTATTGTACCTACTATAATATATTTACTTAATGAGTTGTTTATTTTTCATGGTACGTCATTAGGCGTTGCTTATACCGCCCATATGGGCATGTCACATTCGTAACGATGGACGTGAGATAAGAGACTTTTTAAAAACACTTTCACTGCGTAACTGCCTTCTGTAAGTACTAATAAGGCGACAAAGTGGCTAAGTAACGAGCGAGTCCTATCCTAAGGCCGCGGCCCAGACGTAAGCGGGTAGCATGGCGGTGAGCGGGCGTTCATAGATTGAATTGGATCAAATGTATGGACTCCCGCTCGTCGCAACGCTTCTCGCTTGCAGCCTCGCCTAACGAGTCGATTATTAGAAAGTAAGACACGGCGGAAAAAACTAGCAGTTACGTTGGCACAGGAAAAGTGTAGCCGATGGGAAATTTTCACAACCAACAGTTCATAAAACTGTGAGATAGTGGGACCGGCGAACAGGTTCCGTTGCTTTTGGTACCTCCTGCTGGGTTTGGGTTGGAAAGTTAGTATAAACTGCCTAGTAGATAATCAATATATTCGTTAATCATAATATGATAACATTGATAACTTTGGACAAACTAAATATAAAAATGTTAAATAAATACAGTTCTACGATTTCTACACAAAATGAGTAAAATCATGAATTCACGAATCAATTCTTACTTGAGCTACCACCAATTCGATTCGACATTTTAACTGCTGAGGGTGACTAACTACATATATGGAATACCCCATACAAGGACGATGCCAATACCTATATGCTGGATCTGACTGTGAAATCCTAATTAATACGTATCTTTAGCAGAAGACCTCAAGCGTCGCAAATATGCTGCCCTCGATAGCAGCTACATACTTGCGGCGTTTGGGGTTGAAAGACTGGGGCCGTGGGGGCCAAGTGCGCGTCGCCTCTATAAGGACATTTCCAAGCGCCTTATAGAGGCGTCGGGTGACCAGAGGACCAGAGGGCTGACCAGTATTTCGCGCAAAGACCCAGCATAGCAGTCCAGCGCGGCAATGCGGCCAGCCTTCTGGGCACTCTACCTCCCCAGCAGGACCTGAGGCAATTTTTTTATTTATAATTTATTTTTACTGTGTTAATACTTTATTCTTGTTTTTGGAAATAAGTATTGAAAACTCATATTTTCTACTGTACCACTATCTTTTCTAATTTTCACGTAATATTATGCAGGCCGCAAAGCCATAACGGAAAATGGTGAATTATGGATACATAATTGAATAACTGTATTACGGCGGGAATATTGGTGTGATCGGCGCTAATGATGTGCCTATGGAAACTTTCCTATGTTGCGAAATGTTCTCAAGTGAAATTTTCGTGAAAATTTCCGAAACATTCTCCAGACCTTGAAACAATGGAAATTTATGAAAATGAAATCCTATCCACGCACAGAAATATTAGAGTGAGTAACGAGTATAGTCATACTATACAACACCGGTTTTGATAACAACCGGTTTTTATAGGTTTGGCCAAGACTTGATAAAATTCATAAATTTCAATAATTTCCGCGGAAATTATTCCGAAATATTTCGCGGAAAATTTCATTTCCATAAATCTTTACATTATTTTTGTAGTAAAAATAGATTAATAAACTGCTTATACTCGTACTATAATAATATTCAATTACACTGCGAATAGAGGTTCAATTTGTGAAGAGAAAAAACCGGCCAAGAGTATGTGGGGCCATGCTCTGTGTAGGGTTCCGTAGTTATTCAAAAACATTATGTTCGAAATAGTTCTATTTTAAAGTATTCTTTAACCTCAATATTCATGATGTTTTCCATATTTGACAATTCACGATTTTTTTTGTTTCGGATCCGGAGAGGATATTTGCGAAAATATTGACTTTAGAAAAATACTTTCTCTTGAGACCCTTATTCTTTCTGAAAGACCTATTCAACGACTATAGGAACACAGTAAAATAAAAAAATCATTCCCACTTTACGTGTAGTAGGTACCTGATTTTTTAAATATTTTATTGTACCACTTTGTCGGCATGATTACGAGGCAAACCTGTACCAATATTCAAATATCTAGTACTAACAGCTAATGAGCCTATGCTGCGGACAGACAGGCGGACCATGGACAGACGGACATGGCGAAACTATAAGGGTTCCTAGTTTACTACGGAACCCTAAAACAAGATTACCGAAGCAGTGATACAGTGACAAATTATAAACACAACTGTGGGATTTGGTCTAAGTCATTTTTATACGAATCTGCTGAGAAAATGGAGCTAGCGACATGGTGGAATACCTTTTTTCCAGAAACAAAACTAGGAAAAATTGCTGATAGAATATTAATTGTGAAAATTCGATTACGTACTAGCTCGCTAGAGTCTTAAACCTAAATCCTCAACATAGCTTTTGTTCGTTTAATTTAAGAAGTAGGTAAGGAAGTGGTGTCCACAATGTTTTTGTTGACGTTCAAGTCTGTTGGTGTTTATTTTTGGTTTTATAATTTATAACATACTTTCTAGTTCTCGCAATACTCCTTTAATAACTGTACATATAAATTTCCATAGAAATTTACTATGAAAATTTCGGAAATTCAAGAAATTTATCGAACATGTTCTTTATTGAAAGACATACAATTTTTGATTGTACATTATATCATGTATTTGATAGTTGAAAATATAAATTTCCATGAAACGCGTCCTTGTTATTAGCTGTTTAAAAATATTTTTTAAATTTCCAGGTTTTGAAATGTTCTCGAAAGTTTCGATGGAAATTTTCCTACACTTTTGAAAGTTTCCGCAATTTGCACATCATTAATCGGCGCCCCCATTGATCCGCGGTGATTGGTTTCCCACGGATGCGCGTGCGCCCCTTACGTGCACAGTTATCGTGTAAACGTCTAATATTCATAGTTCTGCAGAACTGCACTAAACATTTGCGTTTATTATAATAAATAATAATGTACCCATTCATAGCGAAGCTCACAATACTCTCGTATAGTGTTGATATTTAACCAAAGTGTTAGAGTTGTGGTGACGGCAGTAAGAATACATTTGTCACCACCACAACTCCTCCTGCGGGTGTCGTAAGAGTCGACTAAGGGATTAAAGTGTCACTGACCATTCTACAAGATTCATGATGGGCAGCAGCGTCATCATAGTGGACACATTACTGCGATCGCCAATCCGCTTGCCTCCTAATGCGTCTATACGCATAGTTAATAGGAGAGGCCTACGTCCAGCAGTGGACTAACATAGGCTGATGATGTGTTAGAGTTGTAGTTGTATATCCCAACAAATTCATAATGTTTGCGTAAAACTCCGCACGAGTCGCACGACTAAAGCAACACAACTACAAGCTTTCTATATTCAATTGCAACTTTTCTAGGAAAAATCCTGGTCAAAACTATTTCCTAGAGCTAAACTGGGTGTGCGGGAAATTCCAAGTAACTTTATATGGCGTAAAATTTATAACGTAGGTAATCGACACCAAAATAGTACAAATCCGGAAGGCTAAGTAAAATCACTCACGCATTTATCTGCCTCGTAATCAGCTAATGCGAAGGCAACATCTACATTTTACATGCCTGATTCATCCAAGCCTCTAGAATACTAAAATGCATCCAAGTAACAAATGATTAAGATGCACGACTGATTATGCACATTCTTCGTAAACTGGTCATGTGACTACATCTAACTCTAACACGAACGTATTGTATAGAGCAATTTACATACGCGTATGATTGTCGACATTGTCAAAGAAGCTTACTGAATGTAGTGCAGTGTCGCCCTGACACGAAGCAAACAAGTACATAAAATACAGCGAATAGCAATATATTATTTATGGAAAATGCAACATAGTATCTGTGATTGTATCTTAGAATAAATTATCATGTTTATTTCACGCTTATGTGGTAGCTAAGTCATGTTTATTTTCATCTAAAGAAGCATCGGTAGGTAAGTGAAATTTCCCTTTAACTAGCTAATAAAGTACTGCAATTAATGATTGCGTAGTACATATCTTTTCTAGATTAATACCTACATTCGATGATTAATATATTTCAGACACTCGTAAAATTAATTTAGCGCCACTTTATTTCAAGCGGTAGGTACGTATGCTTTAAGCAATCAAGTCTAAAAATATCTAGACTAGGTAGGTGCGTAAACCGTCCATACCAATTATTTGCAGAAACTGCTTAAAAAATGCAAAAAATACATAGAAGTAGGTAACAACTTATGGGTAGCATTTTTACCTGATAAATTAAGGTTTCAAAGTATGTATAATACTCGTATTGTAGTATCTTATTTAAACAAAATGATAATTTTAATAAGGCGAATCAAATGTGCGAGCTACCAGTGTCAGCGTGGTAGGTACATACATTCGTACAGTAATGATAATGAATGTAATGATATGACAACGGAATTCTTAATAGTGGTAACGTAACTGTATTTAACTGTACATCACAAAGGCAAACAGTCTCGAGCCTGCATGATGTTTATTTAATAGTACGCACGCTCATTTAATTGACAATAAGCGCGAGAGCCGAACATACAATTAGCATAAACTTTTAGGTGGCAATTTTCGCAATATCATAAAAGATAAGAATTAAAAAAGTTCCAAACAAACGTGGGTGTGTGCGTGCGGTTGAACAGCTAAGCCTCGGGTCAGCAAATAACATCCACGCGATACCAAATCACCAGAATCAATAGAAAGTTAGGTAAGTCCTAACTAGCGCTAATATGTTACGTAATGTATAGGGTACCGAGCACAGTTCGACTCAAAAGGGCTTAAGTAGGTTTCGTTTTCAAGTGTGCTTGCGGCCTTTTTTGGTTAGCGGTGGCCGGTGGGTGGAGGCCTATCTCTTGTTTACACAGTCCACTTCCGAGTGTCGCAACGAGCCGCGAGCGCACGTGTGCAGCCCACGCCATAACTACCGTGCAAAGGTAAAACGTCGCATCTACATACGAATTTCATAACAACATACGGCTTTCTGGCCTGCTGTGATAGTAGGGTTGTCGCTCACGGCACGTGAGTCTAAAGACTGGGTAGGTAGGGGCCAAATTGTAGTGCGAGTAAAATAACCGGGAAATATTTACTCAATTAGCTCATCTCTTGAAATAGATTCTCGGTCCAACATGCACAGTTAAATAAAATGGTATAAGTAAGTATGAATTTTTAAAATACAACTAATAAGTTATAGGGTTAGTTGTGGAACATTGATACAAACGGACACAATGAAACTTTGCGATATCTCGGAAACCTGACCTTAACGGCTAACCCCGTCTATCAAACAAGGACGAGCTTAGGGACCTTCCACAACTCCCCAGGGTGCGAGCGACGATCGCAGAAGAAGCACGTCGCTACATGCTTCAAAGCGAATTGAACCAGGAAAAGTAACAATTTTTATTTACATTTTGTAATTTTTTGCAAGAATACAGAGAATATTTTGGTAGTATTTATATTTTTGTCGTATTGTATATATATTCAAGTTTATCTTAAGCTAAATACTTTTAAAATTAGTTCATGTTTTGACCTTGTTTTTTTATTTAGTTTAAAATAATACCCTGGTGTCTCACAATGAAACATTTTTATGTAATGTACAATGAAACAGGTCCATGTTTCGTAGTGTACTGTATAGTTTTATTGTAAACCGAATGTGAAATTGCAAAAGGTTACTATTCTATGAGACTGTTCATTTAAACATGTTTCATGTTTAGTACCTCATTATCAACCTATTAAGGCCCACTTGTATAACCTAGGGTTAAACACTGACCAGTGACAAATTTTGTATGTACAATAAAATGATCACTTTGGCTCCTGCTGGTGAATAACTGGTAATGTGGCTAAACCCGGGTGGTACAAGAGAGTGTAAGTAGTACATTTTTAATATTATTGTTGACTAGTACTGATTATAAAATAATATATTAAATATTTCGTAAAATTATATGCAATTATATGCATAGTAAAATTACATTAAAACATAACATTTTTCGGTTGCTGAATGCACCAATGTCATTAAGATTCGTTAATAAATTAATCTTCCCAAGAATCGTTTTATTTTTACTAAGAACAACCACATAATATATAAAATCCTATTTGGCTACTGTTTATGTAACTCTGTTTCAATGTTGGTTACTCGTGATATTTTTTGTTTACAATGAAACAGCTCACGGTGTTTCACTGAACACTATTTATTAGTACACATTGAAACAATACACTTTTTTCAAAAACATTTTAAGTATATATACGGAATTTTCACAACTAGAGCCAGTCTTTTACACGCCATAAAGAATGATGACTATTAGTCTATTTTATGGCAAAATATACGATTTTTTACTTTCAAATTGGCTGAGATAGGACCGTTTAAAAAGTTGAATGTTTCATTGATGGCAATAGTTTAAGTAATATGTTTAACAATAAAACATACGTACACAATAAAACAACATGATATTTATGTTGTCACAAAGTGTATGATATCTATTGTGGAGATGCCCAGGACCCTCCCGCGTTCGTCTGGGTTGCAGTCATACTACTAGGGCACATAAAACATAACTTTTTTTGCAATATGTCGCAGCTATCGACGACATTGTTAGGTTACAATGAAACTTGGGTTGTATACAATGAAACAGTCTTTCGGTTTCATATATCTTTCAGTGGTATTATTAATCATTTAACAAATTGGAATCCTACTAAACTAAACCTACTCCAGCCTACCGTTATTATTAACTTTCCTTTATTTTGTATTCATTGCAAGCGTTCTTATATATATGTTACATATAACACAGTTCCAATGTTGGTTAAGTCTGTTTCATAGTTCATTGGATTTATTACATCTGTTTTAATGTAAAAATTTAGGTGTTTCATTGAATACATGCACGAGGACACAATGAAACAAATCTCATTTTTTGTTTAAAGTTGCATAACACATATACTATTGAAAATAAGTAGAAACCAAGAATGCGATTCGATAGCCAACTAAATTGTTTATCTTTGAATATAATATCTTACTCGTAACTTCAAAAACACCAGATATACAATGGTTTGAAATTTAGTTGTGTCATTGTTCCACAACTTACCCTACCGTATGCATTCGAAATGCATATTGTATAACTATGCGTTGGAAACAACATCCCAAAGTTGTAGTCTAGGCGCAAAATGTCAATCAGTTCAAACATGCTAAACCTGTTCAACTATAAACAATGACATTTCTGAAATCAGTGTGCGCATACAGGCACTATCAGTAGATTCAACTGCCTGCCTGCCTGTAAGATAATAATAAAATTATAAGGTGCAGTAGGAAAGTTACGAATGTTAGAAATGCTCGGGTAATTTCACAATAGAGAATCTTGATGTCATGGAAATAATGGTGATTTTTGTGACTTTAAAAACTAGGCGACTTTCGAAATTAACTCTCTGCATCTTAATAGTATTTTATGCAATAGTGGTATTATAAGGGTTAAAAAGTGCGAGCGGCGTGAGTTGCGATACGAGCCCGAAGGGCGAGTATCGCAATTTAAGACGTCGCGAGCATTTTTTGAACTCGTAATACAACGTTGCATACTATACTTTTTCTACGACTAAGAGGCATAGCATACACAGAACTCATAAAATATCCTATATTACTGAGCGCCACACACGTATTCCAGTTGTCACCAATAAGCACATAGTTTGTATAACTAATATAACATTGATAGCTCATCCCTATCTGCCTTCCCAAGAAGAGCAGGCTGAACATTAGAAATTAATGACGAAAAACTCATATTTTAGATAGATTTTAGGCACTGCACAAACTTTAATGCAAATCGACTCAAATCACACCGAGCGCTATACTGAACTGGGGGCCGTCCACGAATTTCGAAATTTGCAAAAGTCGAGCATCCGTCTCTGTTACTCTAATAATAATTTTGTTCAAGTGAAAGAGACAAATGATCGAAACTCAACGTCGGAGTTCGCGGCAGGACTTTCTTCAACTGCTAGCGGAAAGCGGGAAGTTTTTTTTTAATGCAGCTGTCATTGTCTATGGACAACTAACTTTGCTTTTAAAATCGTGCTTACTTGCCTGTGATAAAAATACTTTTGCATAATATGAAATTAGTTTTTGGTACAAAAAAATAATATATCAAATTGAAATAATTGAAAAAACGAATTATTCTATATTCTAAATATTTAGTTAATAATTGTAATTATTGTAATAAATAATCTCGTACTAATGTTGGTAGCAGAGTAAAAACTCCGCAGGCAGACCGCAGTACGTTTTTGAGTCTGTTCGGAAAGTGACGACGTCTAGCAGCGAGAGTCGCCCATATATCTCGCGTGCCTTCTCTTTCCGAGCAACGCTGCGATATTACGTTACCGGCTGAGAGTGCGTTTTTGAGAAATAGACTATAGACTTTTGACAGATGTAATTACGTATATCTTTACAATAGTGTGCGTAGCTATGTAACTAGCAAAAAAAAGGTCAGGAGTAGAAAAAATGTTAAAAAAAATATTTAAAGAAACGAGTACTCTTTTTATATTGGAATTAATATTATACAGTGACATCTCAATTAGGGCTACACAATAACTTGAAAAGACACCTTGAAGTCATATTAAACAAGGCAATAATGGCGGATGTGCAATTTTGTTCCATACTACAGCGTGGCACACAGCCCTATTGTTTTGATGAAAACGGAAAAACACCGGGACTCATAATAGCCATAATGCATCCGACCGAGAGGCCATTTACGTAACATGGAAATCGCTTGACATTTGCATAGAACCTTCTGTGAATGAAGCAAGGTTGACCGTTTTGACAAAACACAAAACCCACGTTCGCGGAGACAAAACCACTGGGAAAAGGTACTGTGGTCGCACGTACTGGGAGGTTTTTGCAATGCTCATGAGTTCTCGGCCAGTAATTTCGTGGTAAAATATGGTGAATAGGTACCGTTATGTCGAGGAAGTTAATAAATAAGTAGGGAATATACATTCATTCATCAAATATAAAGTCGAATTTCATAAGTACGTGCGGTTTCATCAACAGATTTATGTAATCTGTAGGCTTAGCACAGGATTAGTGCCGCATACAATATGTCGCCGCGAGGTAGACTATCCATAGTATCCCTCTTTTATTTATACAGGGCGTCCCACGGCGATGCCACATTGAGGGAAAGTAACTTAAATATCATAGATAGCGTATTTTGCTGAAAGAAGACTTTATTTTATTTTGAAAATTAAATAATACTGCATTTAAAAAAATCCAAAAAATAAATTGCTTTTTCTAGGCATCGAACCTACTTTAAAACAAAAAAAAAATTTTTCGTAATTTTATTCTGTCATTCGAAAGAATGGATAAAAAATATCAATTTTTCTTAAGAAACATAGTATCTAAAACTAAAAGAATAACCAAAAAAGTTTGGTTCAAATTTGTAAAAAAATTGTAGTTGGTTCGATTTCCGGGTGAAGCAAGTAATTTTTTGAAAAACTTTGAATGCAACTTTACTAAGTCTTAAAAATAAAATGAAGTCTTCTTTCAGCAAAATACGCTATCTATGATATTTAAGGTACTTTCCCTCCATGTGGCATCGCCGTGGGACGCCCTGTATAGTTAGTAAAAGATGGAAAATCTATCTCGCGGCGACATACTGACATTCCAATCATGTGCTAAGCATACTGAATCTTAATAAAAAAATGCAAAATCGAACATCAGAAACTGGCCGCGACAAACTTTAAAATTGTATTATCTAACCTTTACCTATTTTACCTACAAATGTAAAATAGAAATACATTAAATATAATTAAATACTAGATTCGTCTAATAACTACTACAAACCAGGTATTAGACGTATATTTTTTATTCATACAACCAAAGCACTCCTATACTATGGTGGAGCTAGGGCAGATTCACAAGTGCTCAATGAAATTCAAACAGGTTTTCATCTTTAACTGAAGTTAGAACGTAGTTGCGCAATAAGGAAATAAGTAGGTACCTACCTTCTCAAGTACCCACCAATACCAAGTAAACTACATATAAGTACCAATTCCGTTCTGAGAAGCTGACATTAATAAACAAAATCGTTTAAATGAGTATTACGGAAAAAAACGGTTAA